>JAOVYX010019049.1:0-19111 GCA_035668315.1 Drosera spatulata
GATGTTGTATTCTTGCTGTTGGCTGCTACTTTTACTGCTATTTGGTCATGACTTTAGTATTTCCACAATATGAATTCTAAGTGTGCTTAATGTGATATCTTGCAGGATATTTCTAAAAAGAAAGCTATCAAACTTGCAATGGATGGCAATTGTTCTATTGGCTATTGGCACAACCACTAGCCAGGTAGTGCTTCGCTCTCTTGACTGTAATTTAGTTTCCACCTGGCATACTATTGTACCAGCGTTGATAAATTTTCCTGTTGTGTTTTCACAAATTTGTTACATCTGGAGCAAAAATAATATTTTCTCTATTCTGCTTTGCTCTGAATGTTCAACCCTGATTGAGCTTTGAGACAAATGCCTAGGATTGGAATTTGTTAGGAGGACCAAATATCTTCTTTTGAACTGGCTGTCTCTTGCCTGGCTCTTATGCTTTCTTAGCATCATCGCCACAGGCCTATGAGGCACCAACACTTCAAAAGAGACAAACGGACACTTCCACGTCGCCGACACTCCTTCGTCACGTGTCGACAGGTCCTTGACACATGTCGTAAATTTTCTTATTTTTGGAATTTTTTTTACTTTTTTTTTCGACACGTGTCGGACACCTCTGAGCATGTTCCTGACACTTCAACACACTCCGACATGTGTCAAAGAAGTTTTCATTAAAAAGGAATATAAAACCATTTTAGTTTGAATAAATCATAAAATAAAAATGAAAAAATATATATAATAAAAAAGAGGAATTTATATCAATATGAATACATATCTCTTCATCTTTGTTTCTCCCACTGCCCTTATCAGTTTTGATATCCCGTGATATCTTATTATCCCAATAGGCTCCCATATTATCCACCTATTTTTGTTTTTTTTTCTTCCTTCTTTGTACCATTTAATCAATTTATACATTAAATCTTATGTTCTCTCAATTTTTCCAATATGTAAGCAATGAATTTGTTGTATTTTTTTTGTGAAATGCCATAGTGATGCATTAGGCTGACTACATGGTCATTTTAATTTCTGCATGTACTCTCACAAATTAATGTGAGAAAATGAACTTAATGTATAAACATATTTCCAGATACGATTATAAATATACCTAATGTAAAACCCAACGTGTCCTAGCTGTGTTGGAATTTACAACTTTTAAGAATTGACGAGTCTCGTATCGTGTCTCGTATCATGTGTCAGAGTCGATGCTACATAGCCACAGACCTTGAAGAGATGTCTGGACATCATTGTTTTAGTGTGGAGGTAGATAACCTCACTGTCCATTAACAGGCAGTGGCTGCTTGATCTGGTGTGAGCTAAAAATTGGTGGTCTAGTTAGCTTTAGCCTTTTTGACATCGTGCCTTTGTCATTTGTCACTTGAGTTCTTTGTCGGTGGATCTCCTACAATTTCATATTCAACAGCCAAAAACAAGTCTTGAAAACCATTGCTACATTTAATGTTGGTCTTTATTTTATTTGATTTTATTTATTACAGGTCAAAGGCTGTGGAGAGCAATTATGCAGCTCGGTTCTCTCAGCGCCAGTCCAAGGATATATGTTGGGTATCGTCTCTGCTTGTTTATCAGCGTTAGCTGGAGTTTATACAGAGTTCCTGATGAAGAAGAACAATGACAGCCTGTACTGGCAGAATGTACAACTTTACATGTAAATTTCTAACTTCCTCACTCATGTTGTTATATTCTGTTCGGGGTCAGTTTGACTTGATAGCTCCCAGGGCCTGATATCGAATTAGAGTAACATGCTTGTTTGAGAATCGAGAGGGTAGATATTCAACCCAAACGGTTATTTGGACTAGTAAGGAAACATATTCTGAGATCTGTTGTTTATCACATGATTATCTCTTAATGGGATCATCCATCAAGTCCTTCGCCTCCCGAGGCAACTTGGGAGTTGTCCTAGTGTAGGTATTCAATAAGCTATATTGTCGGATTAAATGAAGAGCTTTTTTCTTGAGGACTTGAATTGTTTTTATGCAGTATTGCTTTGAGTCCAAAGGTGAAAAAAATAAAGTCAATGATGACATATCTGAGGTGTTAATCATCTTCGGCATTTACATATGAAACAAGGTTTTCATAATCAGAATCAGAATCGGAATCGACAAATTCCAAAACCGATTCAAATCAGCTGAATCGGATCGATTCAATTCAAATCTATTTTTGATCAATTTTTAGGAGAGAAAAGATAATAAAAAAGATAAACATCAACATAGAGTAGGGAAGAGTCAAGAAAATAAGTAAATAATATAAACTAAAATTATAGAAGTCTTAATTTGATAATTTCATATCTGCAGGCAGTTCAAATTTCAAATTTCAAACACATAAAACATTCAATATCATTAATTGGATACATTTTGAATGATTTCTAAATCAAAAAGATAGAAGAGTGACGTTGATCTTCAATCCTTCATACTATCCAGAATTAGGTGGACAAAGCATGATATCTCAGTGTTTTTTCCTTTTTGAAAACATGAGAATAAACTTAGTAAGAAAAATCATGAAATGCAACATGAAAGGCGGCATGATACTTCAGTGGTTTAGATCTTTTTTTCTAAAGCATGAAAGACAACATGATAATCAGAATCGGTATGAATCGCCCGATTCAGGCTTGATTCGTTCGATTCAAGACCGATTCGAGCCGATTCAGGCCATTGTCTAGAAAATTAGTGTGAACCGGAATCGGTGGAGCCAGAACCCGATCCGATTCATCGATTAATCGGACGATTCGGACGATTTTGTAAACCATGATATGAAACGGGAATAAAGATTAATTATTATCGATTCAACAAATCCCATCCTTATCCCATTATATGGGGGTTTACTGCATGGATATGCAACATATTTCTCCTATGTCTTGCACTTCCTCCATCCCCTAAAATTGCTACATTTTTTTTAATTGGTTCGTCCCACAAAATTACAATCACTCAATGAATATAAAATTTTGGGATCAAAATTACTCGTATATTCTCACTATTCATTTTATATCACATCATTGTTTGTCACTATCATTTTTCTCACTCTTTTCTCTCCCACTTATTTACAAGTGCAAGGGTGGTCATTTTGCACCAAATTCAACTTTTCCCTTATTATGCGTCCATGGTCCTTGAGTTGCATTTTTTTTTAGGACACAAGGAGAATGGTATTTGAGGTCATGAAATGTCATGTGATATTTTGAGAAAGGGTTTAGGGAGTGTGTGTCATGATATAGGTATGTCTAGTAACAAATGAACGGTTGAGATTAAAACAATATAAATCAAGAGTTGAAATTAGTGAGGTTAGTGAAATGTGCGAGAAAGAAGAGTTAATAGTTTGTATTTTTATCATCTAAAGTTTTCTAGGAAAAAAAGGTAATTTTAATCTGGTACACAAGGATACTAAAAAGGAAAATACTGTAAGTTGAGATACCGCAACATACAGAATAACGTCACGGCAATTCTGAATATAATTGCATGTCAATTGTTCTAAAAAGGAAAGTTTTGTTTTTGTGCGACGAACTGATTTTCTTTTCTTTTCTTTTTGCCTGGGCTGTTTATTATTAGGTGTCTTCATTTTCTTCTTTTATGATGAGGTCCTTATGAATCGGAACAATCATGTACAACTGGAAGCTGCTTCATTTTATCAACTTGAATTACCATTGACCCATACTTCAAGAGACGTTCAGAACATCCAACTAGGTCTAGATACAGGCTACTGACTCTGAACCATGCATGCTATGTTACTGATGCCGGAGTACAATTATCAAACTACCAAAGTATTTGATAGTTTCGCGGAGAATTTATTCGGGAGCTTACTAAAGGGTCGAGTTGGGAGTTCTGACTTGAAATTTCTATTTTTGTCCTATTTGTTAGATTCGGGGTGTTGTTCAACATGGCACGATTGATTGTAGATGATTTTAATAATGTGTTCGAGAAGGGAGCATGGTGGCGGCGTCTTCTGGATGGTTACAGCATTACAACCTGGATGGTGGTTTTTAACTTGGGATCCACTGGATTGCTTGTTTCATGGCTAATGAAGTATGCGGATAATATCGTGAAGGTAAAGTCTTATGGTTTGATTTCCTCAAATTTCTCTCATAGGCTTTTTCAACAGTAAAATGTCAAGGATAAAACTTTTCAATTTTGAATTATTATTTTACACTATTATTGAATACATATTTGTTTGTCCTCGGAATAATGAAACCCTTATTAGATATCCTGCTTTGTTTTGAATAAAGTTCGAACCTTGCCAGGGTGTTAGCAGCATGATCAGGGCCTTTTATTGTTAAACCTGTTATAGCCTCATGGAAATTTAAAATGAGTTTATCCTCGTTGGTCTTTCCCCTTGAAAGTTTGAGAAGATGAACGACTTGATTGGAGTTCGATGACATTGGCCCTCCCGTCCCGTTTGATGACTGATTCCTCCTGATTCTGCTTATGTGCTGGTGTAATGCCTAAGAAAATTACGAATTAGCTATGACATTCACTCATTGAATTGCTTCAATAGAAATTAAAAGTTATTAGCAAAAAGGCTGTCACTTGAATCTTGGTTGAGGTATCCTTTTGCCGTGCGATTCCTTCATTTATCTTTCTTAGTGGTTTTCTGATACTATCCATCAAATTAATTGCTGATTAGATGATTTCCTATCCGTTTTCCTAAATGAATGCTCATTCTCCGTTTTTCAGGTATATTCCACATCAATGGCGATGTTATTGACCACGATTTTGTCAGTGTTTTTGTTCAATTATAGTCCCACAATGCAGCTTTTCTTGGGCATAATCATTTGCATGATGTCTCTGCACATGTATTTTGCCCCTCCAAGCACGCTTGTCGACTTATCGTCCATACCATCAAAGCTTGATACCCATGATATGAAAGAAGTTTCTGTGCAGAGGACGAATTCGTGAGGTGAAGTCACTCTTTAGCAGTCACAATCCATTTAAAAGGCACATTTGTGAATCTTGGGTCATGTGCTGAGATCTTACACAAAGAAGCGGCTATTGCATTAGATAGTCCCACGGGCGGAACCGGTTGGCCTTCTGTCACCTATGTGATGGAAGTTGAAGCTAAATGTCCAAGGACAGCTGCCTCTTCTTGACTGTTGTGAGCAGAATGTGATTTACGATGATGGATACAAACCCAAATCGATAGGTGCTTCAGCCGCTGAAGGACACTGCATGCATTCCGTTGATCGGGGTCATTCTTTTTACCTTTTAATTGTGTTGTAAAATGGTGAAATTGGTGCTGCTGATGTTGAATTCGTCTTCCTCACTTTGTCATTCTTTTCGCTGATAGATCAGTATCATATCACCACATTAAGTTGTCAACTACCTGATAGTTTCCTTACAATCAACCATACAACACCATCAACCTCTTAACATATTATTTGGAGCTAGCTAGAAAAGAGATCAAACTCAACGGGTAACATTAAAGCAGCAAGAAAAGATGCCTCAAATTGCCATGATACCAACACCAGGAATCGGCCACCTCTTCCCGCTCATTGAGTTGGCGAAGCGACTAGTTCAATCTGATACCAGCTTCAATGTCTGCTTCGTCATTCCCACTGATGGCTCTTCGACAAAATCTCAATACTCGGTAGTGCATTCCCTCTCATCCTCCATTTCCCATACCTTCCTTCCTCCGGTTGACATTTCCGACCTCCCAGACCATGCTGGATTGGAAACTCGGATACTTCATATCATAACGAAGTCCGCTACATTTCTCCAGGATGCACTCCGCTCCATGTCCGAATCAGCTCGCCTAGTCGCTGTGATCGTGGATCTCTTTATTGATCCAGGACTGGCAAAGGTGGCCCGAGACATCCCCGTTTACATGTCCTTGTGCGCGTCTTTTCAAATGTTCAAGTTGGACAAGGTGAGTTCCCATGAGTACCATGACTGGCCTGAGCAGGTTCAGTTCTTTCCGGGTTGTGTGCCAGTCCATGGAGTCACTTTTTCGATTCTGTTCAGGATAGAAAAAGTGATGCGTACAAGCATGTTATAGACATGTTGAATCAATATCAAGAGGCGGATGGTATACTTGTCAACAGCTTCTTGGAGTTTGAACCGCTGGCTTTCAAATCACTGATGATATGAAATGAAGAAGTGAGTCATGACACAGAGACTATACCTCCTGTTCATCCCATCAGACCGCTGATACGGGACATTCCAGGGGACGATTAAGTCAGTTCCGACCACCCGTGCTTGAGGTGGCTGGATGAACAGCCAAGTAGGATTGTGTTATATGTGTTGTTTGGCAGCGGGAAAACACTATCACATATTCAAACTAAAGAGTTGGCTTACGGGTTGGAAATGAGCGGGAAGAGGTTCATGTGGGTGCTCAAGAACTCCAATGATGTACTCGTAAGTTCAACATACTTCAATCAACATGCCAAGAATGATCCTAGGTAGTACTTGCCCGAGGGATTCTGTAATATCCCAAAAAAAAAAAAGAGAAAAAAAAGGAGGGAAATAAGATATATAGAAATTAAGGGAGAGAATCAGTCAAAAATCAACTTCCATATTTTTATCTCTATCCCCATCCATCACATTTTTCTCTACTTTCTCACTTTCCCCTCATCTTCATCCGATGCCATCTTCTCCTTCTCCCCGGTCAAGAGCACACATCTTTCCGCAAAATCATCACAACGAAGCATCATCGAATTCGCACAACAATTCATTCCGGTCATCGTAGTCGAGTCTCTTTATATCATTTCGAATCGATGCGAAAAGGGTTTCGATGGCGAATTCTGATTATACACATTAGCGGATTGGATTATGAACGTTGATGATGATAGAAGTTGGAATTTAGATGAAATAGAGTTGGAGTTGTTTCGAGGAATCTGGTTTTGTAACTCAACTTCAAAAATTTATCAGCGATTCAAGAACAATTCTGCTCTTAATATATCTTAAAGGCTCAGATGTTTGCTTTTTAATGAAGTTTACGGATTGAAATTTAGAGTTTTGAATCTTAAGTTATAAATCAAAACGTGTGGATATATTGAACTGAACTGGTTGTAGGTTTGAATTCAAAGATTAATCTGGAACTATGCAAGAATATTTAGAAAATGAGCCTTATATCATTAAAAAGATCTTAAAATGTACTTTCTAGAGAATTTTACAAATCATAATTTGGAGTTGTATGTGAAGCGTTATGAGCTAATTAGTGAAATAACGTCAATTTATACAGTTTAGTTGAAAGCATAAACTTAACCTAATAAACTGCTTAAGAAAGATTAGTGACACTAATTTATGGAGAATTTTACAAAATTACTTTTGAAGTTATATACGTGAAGTTATAGATTTAAATGTATCCGAAAGTAATGTTGAACAGTTTCTACAGAATTTCACATTAGCCTCATGATTTACTGTGAACCGGAAGTGATCAATATTCGATTTATATATATGTTTGGAAAGATTATCGTGTTTATTTTCTAATGATATGTAAAAATCCCCTTTTTGATTTTTCTACTTTAACTTATAGCGATTTCTTAGACGACTCTTAAATCTATCTTACTTTAAAATAGTTCACATACAAGATTATTGTAATGACAGTATCTTTATTAATCATTCAGGATGATTGATGGGGTTTTGAGCGTCCCATACCATCTATCTTGTTGCTATGCACTTAGTTTCAGGTGAGAGTTTAGTACTTCCCTTCCTTGAACTCCATGATTTGTTTAGTCTTTGAGGCATCCTTAATGACCTTATTTGGAGAAAATGACCAACTTCATCGTATTGCAAACCACAAATTGAAATAACAAGTCTATTACTGTGCCCTTTTTCCAACTTCGAATATCAGTGTTCCTGTCCCTGAAATGATAGCTCTTTCACATGATTCGAAGACACCACGGAGCTATTCTTAGAGCACTGTAAAGTGAATTCCAAGACATTGTGGCACAGTAAAATGAGATAGTGATAAGAAAACTGCTACGAACGGTCTTACTTGTTTGAGTAACCCCTAGGAAGAAAAAGAGGCAGTGATGAGTTCGAGTATTATTCCAATGAAAATTGCTAGCAGAAGAAGAGATCACAACAAGAACTAGAAAATTAATCCATAAATTGGAGCAATCTGAGAGAGGAAGAGAAACTGGTGCATCGTTGGTGGTGGCAGCTTTCGCAACTCCGATATCTCGCTCATATGCTCACTACGTTGTATTGTTTTTTTAGAAAATAGCACATTATCCTTTTTAACTTTTCACGATTTGCACATAATCCTCCTATATTATCGAAATAGGCACTTAACCCTCCGAAGTTTGCCAGCCTTTAGGGTCTATATGTGAGATATAATTTGGAGGGGAAGGAATGAATTACAAAGACATTATGATATCTCTCCTCTGAATATGATGTTTGTAAGTTTTTAATGGAGGGATTAGAATGGATTATGAGGGATAATTGCATTGATTTTTTAAACAAAACAATCCCAAAAAAGTGGACAGATTTGAAGGGATTGCCGATTAAAATAATATAATTATCAAAATAAATAAAAGATCTATATTATTATTATTATTATTTATAATTTCCAAAATACAATAAAATCAAATCCCAACTCATAAACAATGTCCGTGTTGATCTCAGATCCCTCCCCTCCCCTTCCCTCGCATTCCATTCCCTTCCTTTTCATCATGATAAAACTCACACATAGACCCTTAGCCTCAACCTTAACACCATTAGTAATCATTATAAAAAGACGAAAATACTCTTTCATTATCTTCTCCCTCCCTTCCCCTTTCCCTTTCTCAACCCTCACCCCCACTGACTCTTTCCACTCCCCCGTCACCAATCCCAACCACCACCACCACCACCAATATCCATCATCTAACCCATATCGTGCTATATCGTGCTGACAAAAGTATTATAAAATATGTAATCAATAATTGATGGAATCAACTTAACGAACGAGCAATATAGAAATATGTGAAGAGAGAATATAAGAAGAAGTACAGATCCCTTATTAATTATCATAAATAATACATAGTCTCTCCTTATATAGAGAAGGATGTAGATAAATAGATCAAATATATTTTCCTAAAAGATATGAAAAAATAATATCATCTACATTATAAAGGTCATAAGATATATTCAGTAATGTCCATTATATTTACAACACTTTCCCTTGAAGATTACTGCGTTAGGTCCACGTCTCGTTAAAAACAACTCTGAAAAATCCACTGGGAAAAACCAGTAGAGGAAAAGAGTATATGACATACACCATCGAGCAATCCACAAGTTGACTCATTAAAAACCTTGGTCAATAAAACCCAATGGGATAAAACCATGACAAAGGAAAAAAGAGTACAACTATAAATCTTCTGGGTTTCATGCTTCTGGGATAATAAATACGCTTCCCCTGGTGCAAACACTCTTTCAGTTTTCATGCATATCAAACCATATATATAAGTTTCTCAAATATACAAACATATAGGAATTTAGTGATCAATCTCCATGATTGATAATGGAGCGATTAGAACAGATATTATCGATAGTCTCATGAGCATCTTTGCTGAAGAGTGAGAATATTTATGCAACATATTTGTTAATGTCTCTTTTGTAACGCATATCTATTAAATATATGTGCAATGCTAAATATATTAACTTCAAGTAATATAATGAGGAAAACACTAGCTACATATTTTTATCATCGATCTTTAATGTTCTTTTTCAAAGATTCAAACCAAACATATTTTCAAGCATCTTGATGAAAGTTTGAAGAAAACAATAATACCTTGCTTTTCAAATTTGTATAAACATTTTGTCTCTTACGAGAAACAATGATCAGTATCTTTTGTGGAATTAAGAGGATTAAAATTTATAATCTATATTAGGATTCAATATAAATGATATCATTTCTTGGATACTTAAAAAACCTAAACCATCGTTACATATTAGTAACCAATAATGTGTTTAACGTCATTCCATAACTTCAGGTTGGAACAACACTATGCCTATCTAGTGATTTTCGCAAGCGTAACAAATATTAGGCCTATTGTATTTTTCATAACAATACAGTGCTCATATGACATTAAAGTGAGGAACTTCGGATCCAAAGTTTTTATTGCTAAAGCTCTTAAGGCTTAAATGAAAATGTATTCACTTCCAGTAAATAACAACCATAAGTGTTGTGCGAATGATAAATTTATGCAATTTATCTCCATTATCCTCTTTACACTGATGTAAGAGAACTCCTTTTATGAGATGCTCGATCTACTAGTCGAAATATTGTTTGGTTTATATCAATATTTCATACTTAGTTCTAACTTCTGATAAGAACACATTTAGATCTATTATCTCTTTAAATGATCGATATAATCAAGTTATAATCATATATATCCAATTAAGAGGTCATTTAATAACTTTTAAATTAGAAGCATAAAATAGAAATATTATAATCCTCTATCGGAGGTAAATATCAATATGTATGGACCATAAACAAAATTACTTGTTTGTGATTCTATAATGATCTTTATGATTAAGTATTACATAGATAATATTTATATTTCTCTTCTAGAGAATAAGAAATATTAAATGACTTGAAATTCCTTCAAGGATTTGTTAGTTCGTCATGAATTAGATCATCCTTCGAGAACGAGTAGATCCTTCAACAACGAGTTAATTATTCAGGGATAAATTAATCCTTCAAGGATGGGTTAATCCTTTATGAACGAGTTAATCTTTCAAGGAGTGATATATATATTATAAGAATTGCATATCAAATTTCATATTAACTGCCGTATCGATCAAGTAACGGAATATAATCAAAGTGAACGAGAAAACATCATAATCAATATTAGGTATTTATGAAAACCCTTTTCGACAACTAACATCGATTTATTCTTTCCACCTCTTTATTAAAAACATTCATTTGCATTCTACAGGGCTGACAATCTTTGGGTATATGGATAGGTCCATGGACCTCTTGTCCCATATGACATTATTGAAGGGAGTATAATTTTATTTTTTGTCTTCTTCTATTCATTTAAACTCGATGCTTTTGATATATATGAATAATTTGAGGATTGGATCTAGATTTACTTTCATGATTACGAGTCACTAAAAAGACAAACAATCGTCGACGATACTTATAATTCAATAATATTCATTTTTCGTATAGATATAGTTTATTATAACTTCTATGTCCATTTAAAAAACCCATCCTCATTGTTTCCTTTAATTAATTGACGATGCGTCTATTCCATATTCCCGGGTTTGTTGCAAGATGCTGTTGTTATTATTTCAATGGATTGCTATATTCAGGATTTACCTCTTCGAGAGGCGTATTATTAAGTGACTAAAATATTTAAATCACTTTCTTTTCTGCAGAATAATGTCATGTGTCCTTGTGGGTTATTTACGGTTCGAGCGTTGACTAGACTCTTATAAAACATTCAATCCCAAGGCGATCTCCATTTCTGTGTTGCTTATTTTATAAGAATATGGGACATAGTCACTTCTTTAAGATCGATATATACATAAGACAATTTATTTATTAAATTTCATAAGTTTACAATCTTTCAAATTTCTATTTGATCAGACTTATACATGAAACACAATGTTGTATTTGGTTTTTCTTCCGAGTGTTTCTCAGCATTCTTATAAGTTTTCACCTCTCCCCCCTTAATGCTAGGAAACGTGTCTAATTATGAATCAACGATTTAGTAATATATAAGTAGTCCTTCTGGGACTTCATATATTTTATGATGAATATAAACCATATTCTTTTGAGATGCCAAGTCTACATCATGTTCCAATTCAAATCGCTATGGAGATGGTGGGTAAAATTAAATAACACAACCAAAAAATTACACAGATGGGAAACATTATATTCGTATCCATGTACAAGTTGAGTTGGAAAATTCATGATATGCTTTTAGCTGGTCTTAAATTTGGGGTAATACGTGCAATATTGCATGTCCCCTTAAGTTTAAACACAGTTTTGCCTCCAATAAGTATAGCTAGCAATCATTTTCAGACATCCAAATTTACTAAGCCATTATATATATTAGTTTAATGCTTCATGTGCAATATAAAAGACATTGGGTAATAAGAACTTAGAAAAAGATCGTTACTATAAGACTTATAGACTCCTCTGGATCTTGTAATTAGGGGATTATGAACCAAACTTTTATAAGATTGGTATGTTAGACTTCAGGCTAATGTATGTAATAAAATTGAAGCATCAATAATGATCATAAGGCATCGTCATGATCAATTTATATAGGATGGATAAAGCCACATATATTCTCATGAACTCAATGTAAATTATAGAGAATTCCATCCTTACTTAGATTTGAGCCAATAATTCACATATTTGATGTTAATGTACGCATCACATATTTTAGTGGATGAAGGGTGTCACTATTTATCAAAATTATGTCAAACTAAATTAATCGTTATCCAACATATTATATTTGATAATATTGATGTAAAATCTGAAATAGATTTTGATTTGCCTTGAACTTCAGGTTCAATGTGCTTTGTCTTTAAAATAGTATAAATTCAAAAAGAATGTGAAATACCACATATATTATGAATTTTTAGTTCACCAAAAGTTTAAGTTACTATCATTTTTGAACTTCGGGTTCATAACTACTATTATTCTCGTAAATAAGAACTTAACATATATAACTCTTCTGGAGTTTATATGAAAATCATACTCGTCTGAAAAATTAGTAATTTCCCATTCATTTTTATGTTTCATTTATACTATCTCTGTTGGAGGATAGTTTATAACTATTTATTTTTTGCTAGACAACCACTATATGTATTCTTCTAGGGTTAATGTTATTATCATAAATACGGAATAACAGACTATAGATATTTAATAATAACATGAATAAACTTATAAATTTTGTTTATTCAAATAAATTTTCATGTCAAAATTATATAATATGCATTAAAGGGAATGATTGAAAATCATAATTATGTCCATGCATGATAACTCAAATTGGTCTATCAATTCGAATTAGGCTATAAGAAACACTTCAAGTAAATTATATTAATTTATATAGTAAGAAAAATAGGTTAACATGATATATAAGAAGCATATAATGTAGTCGATCAGTGAAAGAAACCCAAAAATGTTCATCCTGATAGATGTCATGGTTCAAATTAATTTCAGAAGAATATAAGCCTAGTTCATGAACCTTCATTTGATGCTTAGGATTAAAGCATATAATATAGTAGCCAAAAGCTAGTCCACAAAGCAAGCAATGTAGACCAGTTAGGACCATCTTTTTTCTTCAATATTGAATGCCAATGGATATTAGTAGATACGAGCTCTTTTTACTTGAACTAGTTGATTTCCTCATATTTTGGCACATTTGATTTGATCAAGTTTATCAAATATATAGTTTTCATAAAACTATGAACAATGTCAAAATCACACGATTCAATGAAATCATATAGATAAAAATATCGATGGATTAAAATCCGAAGAAAATAAAAGTTGATTAAAATCCTTTGGTGGATCATGAGCTCTACTTTATTTGCGGCTACCACGGTCCCGGGTAGCTTGATATCGGTATGCCTACGAGCTGAGTGCGAGCAGATGAAATATTCTGATCGCATGCAATCATCATAAGTGCACAATATATATAATGTATGTCCAAGTAATCCATTGTCAACTGTTTTTGAAATCCTTTTTGATCAATGGCTTGCACAGAAGCTCCAATATGTGCTCCAAAATCTGCCTTTTGAATATTGTGCCCAAAATTAAGCATCTTTGAATCCAAAATTGCCGCCTTGGAATTCAGAAATTAATCTACTGAATGATCTATAATGGCTTGTTCTCGATCCAGATCGATCTTGAGCGAAGTCCATGATCGATCCTTCTCGTGCATGGCTGCGATCGGATTTGATGATTGATGACGGCACAACCTGGATTCCCGATCGCGGGTTCAACTCCAGTTTTCCCCGCAATCAATCAGTTTCAATCCTGATATTGCCAAATTAATCTTGACAATCTAATTTGACGGTGTGAAGAGCCCAAATCAAGCTCTTTGATTAATTGCACATACAGTATGCACGGACTCAATACAGATGAGCAATATCCATCATCTAGCCAGCATCGTGTATTGCAAAGTATGTAATTTACGATGGATGAAATATATGAAAAAAAAGTATATAAAGAAAAATACAGATCTTTTTGTTAATTATCATAAATAATACACAATCCTTTCTTATATAGATAATGATATAGATAAATATATCTAATATATCTCCTGAAAAAATATGATAATACAACATCATCTATCTTATAAACGTTATAAATACAACACGAAAATATTTGATAACATTATCAAACATAAATGAAATATCTAAATACTTTAAAAATTAATTTAATAATATTATTTTTATATTGAGGTTATCTTATCCACATGATTGACCTTGAAAAAATAAACTAGCTAAATTTCACATTTTTATTTAAAACTTTATTAAAAAAGAAACGAAAGAAAAAAAAAATCACTTTTTTGATTTTTTATTAGTTATTTTGTTTTATGAAGTTGATTGATGCTTATAATCATCAATCGAATGAAAGGATGCATTAATCGTTCTTTGATAAAAGATATATTGATTCTTTTCTGAAAACTTATAACAAGATTACACTTAAAATATTATAGATTACATATATTTCGATAATCTATTAAATATTATCCATAAAAATCGAAATAATTACAAAAATATCCAATATTATATATAAGAATAAGAAGACTGTAGTTGATGAATTCAAATAATTCAAAAAATATCAATTCACGTTTTTTTTTCATTTTTTTGATTTTTAAAAATTGAATTTATATCAAGATTACAACTTACTTACAGCCCCACTTTTCTCTTTATCTAAAAAATATTGATAATATAAAAATAAAATATTTTATGAATAATCACTGACACGCCGCTGCAGAGAATACAATTGTCACTTTCCTACCACAACAATGTGGCCCGCCATCGATTCTCGCCGAAACCCTAACGTCTCCGCAACCGCCACCCCCAAATCTCTCCCTCGCCGGCACCGGGACCCGCCCATCGTCGACCACCGGCCACCGATTCCTCTCCCCATGGGCCAAGTAAGGATCCTCAAACGCGGCGAACAACTCAACCAACCAACACCACCAACGACGACGGCAGAGATGACGAAGAAGGGGAAAGAGGAGGAAGAGAGTGAATTTGAGTGTTGTTTTGTGACGGAATGGATGGCACCGGAACCGGAGGTGGTGGAGAGGGAGGTGAGGGTGCCGGAGAAGGATTGGTACGCGGGGGCTGTGGGTTTGTTTGAGGCTCCGGCGCCGAGTGAGGTTCCGTTGCCGTGGAGGTTGGTGCGGAGAGGAAGCTGAACGTTTGCGTCGGTTCGGGAAAATGTTTAAAATCTGTGTTGTAGAGCAGCCAACTGATGGAAGGCAATGGTTGCATTATTGGGTTTCTGATGTGATGTTGGGAGAGTGATGGATGAATGACCGGATCGAATGGGTTGTGTTGTGATCGGAGGGATTGGGTTCTGGTTGATGTTGTTTTGGGCAGTTGTGGATTTGGGCATTATAGGTAGACTATTATTTTGATTTGGTTATTGATGATAGGGTTTTAGGGTTTGTGATATAGTTTATTGAAGTATTTAGTTCCTCGCGTGGTTGGATGGTTGTGGGTTTGGGTTATAGATTTTGTTAGGATTGGTTGTTTCTAAGGGATGATTATTGTCTTGAATTTAGGTTTGTCATATAGCTCATGTGTTTCGATGGATGTAAACTCACTTGAAATCTATACTACATTCATGTGTTTCGTATATGCTTTATTAGTATTGTTTTGTTTCTTGCTGTGAAATGTGATATATCACGGTATGTTTTGGTTCAACTGATCTGATCTTCGTCTCTATCGTTGCATCCAGTGTGTGCGATGCTATCAGGTTGTTGTATCTCCTCATTGTTGTAGGAAGAATTTGTTTCTGTTTTGGAAAACGCAGGAGGAATTTGCCTTGCATCAGGTGCTCAATCTTTGCATGGTTTGAGGTGATGTTGAGGAAGAGTTAAAATGGAAAAGCCGTGAAGCCTGTGATGATGATGTACATGATGAACCAATAACACAGACTAGCGACGCTTGGTTATACTGTGTCATCTTTTGTGACTATTATGTATCTTCTTGTTTGCTGTAACCTCCCACAGGCCACAGCCGAGAGTGCCTGAGCTGATTTAAACAAGCTTCGTAGCATCTACGTCACTCATGGACTGTGCAATTAACCACCTTGTAAGTGATTGATTAATTTTGTAAACTTGCGTTCTTGATTATTATGTGCTTTTTATTGGTATTGCGTCATATGCTAAAATCTCCAATGATAAACTCATGAAAGTAGCAACATGTGTTTGGGGGCAAATGTTTGTACATTTTGAACATTGTTTGCGACTAATTTTCATATGAAGCAAACTAGTATAAGAAAAGTTGCTTAAGCACAAATCAAAAGAAGAGGAATACTTTCTTTTCTCTTCTGTTGCTCCTCTTATATAGCTTGTCGCCAGCAGGGTTCTCTGTTCGTCATCGGCGTCAATATCAGAGTAATCAATGACTAGCTATTTTCTTCCAGAGGAATACTGTCTCTTCGATAAAGTCTTTAAAATTCAGGAACGATTTTTTTTTTTTTTTTTTGCCAACTAATGTGAAATAAATACAGTATAGACTTGATTGATTAAAAAGAAAAAAAAAAAGGAGCCCAGTATAGACTTGTGTAAGTTTCATTCTCATGCTAGGGTAGCAGGGTCATAGCGTTGGGTGTCCGAAGGGAAGTAGATGGGGTTGATATTCACTTCCTTTGGGATACATGGAAACGTAGGATTCATATCATATGTTACTCAAAACAATGAAGGTTTCAAACTTTATTTTTGTATGTTGTCCCTCAAACTTCATTGGTTTCAAATAAATCCTTCGAACTTTGATAATTTTAACCAAATCCTTAAATGCTTATTTTATGGATAAATTAGTCTAACTTTCAAGGCTGCAGTTAAAACTAACGGAGGATTGCCGTTAAATGTTTTAACACATCATGGGACTGAAATTTGCCAAAGTTGGATCACATCTGAATACCGGTAAACAAGCATGAAAGTATCCTGATTCAGCAGGTCAGGAGTCAATTGCAATGTTGAAGATTCGTCAATTTTGAATAAAGACTGAAATGTGCTGAATATTTTGACTTGAGTAAATAGGTTGTTTACAAATAACCACATGCAATCTATTATATTTATAAAAAAAACTTATCTAAATCTTCATATTTACATTTTGTCCATCCAATTCATCTATATCTTTCATTTTGAACACTTCTCTATTAAATTTTAACCGCAGTTGATAGATAAAAAAAATAAAAAAATAAAATTCAAATCTCATTTGGATGTTTGAAATGAATCCCTTTAGTTCCATTCGAAAAAGATAAACACCCATCAATTGTTTTTTGGATTTGTTTCCTTCATCTTCAACCTAGCCACAAGTGTTCTTCTCTTTTATCAAGAACCCTAATTTCTCAAATCATCAAAATCCTTTGGATAGGAGACGCTCATCCATTCTATAATTTTGAAAACTGAATCCCTCATCCCCAAATAAAATTCCAAGTCGTTTCCGTATTCTTGCAATTCGTTTCTCCTCCCACCCAATTCGCTTCATCCCCAACCCAATTCATTATTACCTTGATTGAAAAGAAGAAGTATCCAACAGATTCAGGAAACTATTAAATTTTTATGTTTCAATTGATGATGTAGGTGGAGGAAAGCAAGATAGAAAATTAAATCACAATGTTAGGGTTCATGGGGAAAATCTGGGAACTTGATTTTGATCGTGAAACATGGAGTAGCAGTGAGGTATGTATGCCATGGTTTGAAGTTGTTGGGGGTAGTCTTATTTCGTTTATTTTAACAAAACTCAACAGAAGTGTAATAGTGAAGATTTTGGTTGATTTTTTTGTAAGTATGAAAAATTTGGGATGATTATTTATAAAAAAACCCTAAATAAATAGGAGTATAATTTTGGTGTTGATATTGAAGTGTAGTATCAGGAGATTGTTTAAAGGAATAAGGACAATATTTTATCGTGGAAATCGATGTTTTTTAGACAATTTTTGTTATTGTCAAGGCACCTTGTGAGAAATTAAACAGTAATAACCTTGAGATTAAACAGTAATTTTTTCAAAAAAATTTGTGAGCATAGTAATGATTTTGACAACATAAACCTGTAAATTTTTCCAAAGAAAAATTTGTAAGCAATCTTGACAACATAAAAACCTGTCTTGATAATAATCATCCCTTTTAGAATTACATGTTTTCGCTAACCCACCAGCAAGGATCCATTTTATTTTGTTGGGTGATTTGGTTGGTGTACACCAAAATATATGTCAAATAAAAAATTAAGATTAATTAAGATTAAAAAATAATATTATAATCTCAATTTTAAATTTTTATTAATTTAATCTCAATTATCATTTATTATTAGATATATTTATGTTATGATATATATTTTGCCTGACTCGACCCGTTCTGACCCAAAAATAATAATGGCCCCCTTCATATAATGAAGACAGGTGAAAAGCCGGACAACAATATTTTATAGCGCTAGTTCGGGAAAAAGGCGGTACAAATTAGTCCATTTGTAGAGCAGGTGATCCCGCTCCTATACACCACCGCATGAAAGAAATCGATACAACACCATAATTCAAAGCTGATATCCTTCCTTTCCCACTCAAAAATCAAAGCATAAAATCAAAACTTCTTGCTCCTGATCCATTGCCTCTATTGATCTCAGCATCCACGATGCCTCACCCCTTGTATGCAGACTTCGGACACCCGTCTAGTGGCTCTGGTCCTTCTCAGAAAAAGGACATCATTGATACCGTCATCGACAAAGCTCTTGCGAGAAAGCTGGAGATTGCGTTGAACGAGGTGCAGCCATTGCTGGAGGATGCTGAGAGCAAGCACTTCACTAGCAACGCCGTCAGGAATTGGCTCATCGAACTCAAGTGCTCAATCTACAATGCTGAGTCCGCTCTCGATTTCATCCGCAATGTGGCGCTGTGCAACAAAGTCCCCGAGAAGGTACCTTACGATTCTTCTGCTCTTGTTGAATTCAAGAGGCGTATCCCTGGTAAAGTCGAGAACATGATTGCCACC
>JAOVYX010019050.1:0-19110 GCA_035668315.1 Drosera spatulata
ATCCATATTGTTAGTTGGGTTATCCCCGAAGTCTCTTTGGCTATCCATCATAGGACGAGATGTTGCTCTATGATGACCTCTGAAGGGGAGAGAAGACCGACCGAGATGCTTCCCTCTCCTGTTGCCTTGGAGGGCATATAGTTCCTTGTCCTCTTCATAGAAACTCCGCTCCTGGTTAAGTACAGCTTCGTACATGTCCTGGTAGGTTGCGAACTTCCGGCTGCTATGCCTGATTTGAGCCTTGGGTTGAGCCCCCCATGAAATTGGCTCTTTTTCTTCTTCTCTGAGAGGTAAAATGTGGGTACAAAGTGTAGGAGTTTCGTAAACTCCTGTGCGTATTCCATCTCGATCATATCTCCCTGCAGCAAGGTGATGAGCTCCTCTTCCTTATGCTCCAGCAACTGCTCGGGTTAGTACGTCTTTCGAAGCAGCTGGGTAAATCCCGCCCAATTGAGCCCTAGGGCTCGAGCACGGTCCTCTACTGTATGCCTCCAAGCATCTTTTTCCCCCTGGAGAGAGTAGATGGCGTAGTTCACCCACCAATATTTCGGACAGTGAATCGCTACGGGTTGAGTGCATTGATGTTCCAGAACATCATTTCCCAGTCCTCTGCTGGCTGAGGGCCCCGTTTCCTAACCCTGATGAGCTCATTGACTAAGAACTCGGTGACCTGATCGCCTAACGGATTCCTCACTCATTGCCCTCGAGAGCCCCTCGCTCGGGGTTGCCCATAACCTTTGCCCTGAAGTGCGGAGATCTCCGACAAGTCAACACCATATTGATGATAAGGATCCATCGATATCTACAATGAAGAACAAAGAATTCTCTCGTTATATTTGGATCGTAGTGAAATACTTGGCAACCATATATAGAAACCCCAGATGTACAGAAGATAGGACTTAAAGTAATAGTCATTATATTTAGAGGCCCATAAGAACGTGGCCTTACACAGTCCAAGTGCATAGACAACATGACTTAAAGTAATAATTATTACATTTAGAGGTCCATAATAACGTGGTCTCATACCGTCCACATCTAAATTCCTTAGTTTGCATGCAATGTCCACATCAAACGAACCAAACGAAAAAGAACCAAACGAAGACAGGAACAAAACTCCATCAAATGAAGTCCAAGATCAACGATTTGAGCCAACACTTCAAAGGTAGCACTCTCTTCTATTTCGTTGATGCGAACAAACAGGAAGGGGGTCTACCATAGTAACTTCAAATATTAAGGACACCATTCTATTCATCTTTGGACTCACAAAGGCAATCAGGGGCATTACTGAACAAAAGTGTGGTCCACACTCATCTAGAAGATGATTCCATGAAAAAAATTGAACAACGCATCAAAAGTAGTTTTGATCTCTTCAATCAAGCCTTGGAGCAAACAATCAGCAGAGGGGCACAACCAAGCTCATCAGGAGGCTCACAACAGACTACAACGTAGATACTTCAAAGAAGGCTACTACGCCTCCCAATCCTGTGCCTCCAAGGCCCATGACAATGAGAAGGAGAGATGGTGATGACCTAACTGCTCCAAAGAAACAGAAGCAGTAGAGCAAGTGAACCTGTTTGCATGTCTCAAAATTTTGTATGTGTAATTTTGTTTTTGGTGCATATGAAAGAAAAGATTTATATCTTCTTGCATTTTAGCTAGAGTTTTCTATCATCAATTTAGAGGGAGATTGTTGAGTCAAACCCATGCATAGAAATTGAGTGATATGCAAACTCTAGTGTTAGAATGTCCCAGTATGCATCAAAGGTGAGACTTGTCTGCTTGCAAAGTGAGCCTACAATGGGTGTGCAGTAAGGTTGATTCAGAAAGGAATGCAGGAGGGCTGGTTCAGGGAGAAATGCAGTAAGACTGATTCAGAAAGGAATGCAGTAAAATTAACAGTATAAAGGTCATAGAGTAAAGCGACGGCAAGCATTTACTTACTGTAAGGTGACAGGTTGATAGTGAGCTTAAAACAATCACGTAGTACTATCATCTTGACATATCACATTGATAGTCAAGAAAAGACTGGAGTAAGGGATATAGCCTTATTTTAGATATATACTCTAACCAGTATAAAAACTCCTTGTGTCTTTACATTACTGCTTTCATCATCCTTAAATATACTGCAAATCAACTTCGACCAACAATAAACTAAAAGAAACTAAGTGGAAAACAATCTTGCTGTCTAACTGACCTTTGTTAGTTTGACAGTTTTGTTTCGAAAAAGAGACTCTTCACCCCTTACCCCTCCTATAGTCTCACAGCAAGCTATACTAGGACTTTTAAACCCTTTGTAGTAGCCTGTATCTAGATTATCCACATTGACCCTCCAACTGTTATCTGATGCTCTGCTGTATGCTTCCTTAAACTTCAACTCACTAACCTAATTCTCAAATTAAGCAACTAACCATAAACATGTCTTAGTTCAAAGTTTTGTTCATCGATTACTATACATCTGGAGGGATTGCATATTCCTAACATAATACATACAACTCCTCAATCTAGTTTTTGGATACAATAATATAAATTTATTTTTGAACTATTTTAAAGTAATTATATATTTTTTTTATAATCTTTTTAATTATATTCACACTTCGAAGAACTTTATATTGAATATAAGATATATAACTATTCATTTATTATAGCGAAATAAGAACAAATATCATCAAATAATCTTCAATATTCACAATAAAAATGATCGTCAAGCAATGCAATTCAATGTTAGAAAAAAAAAGTGAGACTAATGAAATGAATTTCACTTAATTTTCGAGCGAAATAGTTCCATTATAAGATTATCTTAACTAATACTAACCCATTCAAGTGACAATGAGTTCAATCATAGGTTGTTGTTATTTTTTTTTTCTTTTCTTTTTTTAACATGTGTCACGTCAATGAAACATTAGGCAAGAAAAAATAAAGTATCATTATAAATAGAGTAGATTAAATCTTTTATCATAAATATGACGTGTTATTAATTTGATAACAAAACAAACCAAAAATTTGGTATCAAGAAGTAAAAATCTTTCTTTTTATATATACTTATAAAACAGATTCATTGTTAGTGATACAACAAAAAGAGACCAAATATTTGAAATTTACTTACTCTTAAAGTAAAATAGTTTCATCGTATATACTAACATATTAAAGGGACAAATGAGATAAATGATGAGTTTTTTTCTTTTATTTTTTTTTATGGACATCAATAGAACATATGCAAGAAAAAATAAAGTGTCATTGCAAATCAAATATATGAGCAAATGAAAGAAAAAATAAAGAGTAATTGCAAATTAATTAAATTAAATGAAATCATGAATATGTAATATCGCAATTAATATGAGATCAACCAAACTTGGTATTAAAAAAATCAAACTTTTATAACAAGAAAAGCTGAATTAACTTTATATATATAAATAGACATGTAATAAGTGTATAGACACAAGTATAAATAGCTGGACTTATACTATCATTGCTCATTCTAACACATTCTTATGTTCGTCCTTATCCTTTCTCTTTCTATCTCTACTTTTCTTCCCTTCCAAGCTTCGTCTCTTTCCTTCTTTTGATGAATATCTTGAGCTCTCATGGTTCTGAGCAGGTTCACAAAAAATATGATAATATAATATCATTTATGTTATAAACGTTTTAAACGTTGTAAGATATATTCGGCAATGTTCATTACATTTATAACAATGCTACTCATTATTCCTCATTTTATACCACAACATATTTTTTCAACATCATATCACTACTTTTCTCCTCCAATATTCTACTTTTAAAATTTTATAGATTCTCTAAAATGGCGTATCTAATGTGAATGCTCTGATCCAATCCCGTTCACAATTGAGAGCTGCTTTCCCCCAACCCCCCATAGCGACTTTTTCCCATTCTTCCCAAACTAACCTCTTTCTCCTTATCATTTTTTTTCTTCCCATAATTATTAAACTTAAATATCTTTTATTATATAAATGGATTGTAAAAAATAAATACATATTTATGATATAGGAAATAAAATCTACAAAACAAGCCTAATATAGAATAGAATTTTTTTTAAAAAAATACATATTTTAATGAGATCAAAAGCAATGAGATCAAATACTAATAACAATACAAAATAAAAACATCCTTTTTATTATAACCGGTGAAAAAAATATATAAATAAAATTGATCGCTTTTTTCGTAAACACTACTAGGTTCAACACTTCATTCCACAATTGAAGACGCACTGCTTAACTATGAGCCTATCCTCTAACTTCATCCGATACATGTCGTCACCACCAATCTGGGATTGGAAGTACAGGATAATGAGGATGTAAGAAAACTTGCACGAAATTACTACCAACATGTCCAATACCTATTTCTCGATGTTCACAGGTTGGGATCGAAGGGGACCTCAACAGCAAATGAGTAAAAAAACATGTAGCATATGCGGCAAAAGTATGTAAGACAATATTGTACCTTGATGCGATGACAACTCCTAAAGTCATACAATCCATCAAATTTGTTTGACTCGCCGTAGCGTTAAAGCAATTGAGTGACTAAAGTAAAGTATCTACATAACTTGGCTGCGGATATAAGACATCATACAAACTTTTGTTTGTGATTATCTCTTCAATAAGATCTATACTTACTTGAGCCCATTGATCCTCACCATACCTAACCAGTGCACCTTGAACCCACAATGATCGTCCCCTTGAACATCAACAATGTTTGAAATAAAATGCTGAATAGTCTCTGAAAAATGCAAGATATAAGAAGGTGGAGTGTATTTCGGTTGAGTGGCTGGCGTCGATGAATCTTTTTTACCCTTCCCTCTTCCTCGTGATGTTCTCACACCCTTAGTAGTTGTCTCTAATGTCGAAGGTATACGACGACCACTTTGCTCAACCCTACCTTTTAGGTCATCCTTTGTGTACTGTGTTATAGGAGGGAGTTCGAACAGTGCTTTGAGAAGGATTTGCCATGTTGAGCAATCTATTTATAGCATTCTCTCGCATATTGGGATTCATGGTCTGTAGTATCTCTTCAACTTGAGATATTCTATCGGGTAGTGCATCATCACCATTGGACCTTTGAGCGTGCCTAGAGAGCGTTTGTCAATGCACATAGAAACTTGATAGTGGAATAGGAATAGAATGATGATGATATTGTGCTAGATCATGCTTGCATGGCAATCCAAACGTCGTTTTGAGTGAACAGTCACACCAGCTGGCCAAATGAGAAGAAGCTTCAGAAGCACCCCTTAGCTGGTCATCGATTTTCAACAATGTGAATAATGACACCCAACATCGTATCTGATCATAAAATGAGTTATTCAATTCCGAATAACGAGGAATATTGAGAGATTCATTAAACGATGCTTGAATGATTACGAACTGCATCCTCAACATCTTGTGTACTTTAATGAAAGAAGTCTGCAATGATACTTTAGCCTTGCATGAGATGACTCCGCCTTATTCAGAAAGAAATCAAAATAAATGACTAAATGAATATCATTTTATGAAATAAAATTAAATATGAAAATAAACCAATTGAAAACAGCATTACCTTCGACTAAAATTACAAACCATATGCATATGTTTGTTTGTCTAAGCTGAAATAAATCGCTCCCTGTATGGCATGATCCATGTATCTCGAAGGTAGATGATTACGGCTGGATACTATTTATAATTTTCACACAAGTCGTCCTACCTTGTTTGGAATGATGACTCTGACGATGAATTGATAAGAATTTGTCATGACTCTGAAAACTCCTTCCATTATGAGAGTAGGATAGGGCTGCATTTCTTTAGTACACATTGATTTATATGCCATATACAAAGCATATTGTTTGCCATAGGAAACAATCCTATAATTGTTTTCATTAGAGCCAAATCTCGATCAGTAACAATAACAGATGGCAAGTTTGCACCTTTTTCAAGCAATCAGTTTTTCAAATTTGTTAAAGCCCATGTGACTCATTCGATATCCTCATTGTGAAGATTGACGAACAAGAGTGAGTAGGTTTATAGCCAAATTTGAATCCGTCAACCTCCAATAATGGCATTCGATACTTATTGGTTTTATCTATGGCATTAATTATTAACACTGATAAAAAATTGACTCCTAACTCTAGACTCATAAGATGAACCCAAATAATATCAGTCATTTCGTTCGTGTCTGGATTTGTCAAAAAATTATATAAGTAGTTTTTTATTTCCTTAACTGATCCAATACGAATTAAATAGGTGTTGGACCTCCTAATTCAATTTTTTTTGTAGGTGAAGATGGCATTGTAAATACATTTTAGACTCGTGGTATTTGAAGATTCTTTTTGTTTTAAGACACTCAAAATTTCATGAGGAGCAATGCTTTTATACATCTCGACAACAAACTCTACTTGGTGTGACTTTAGCCTAGAAGGATACTCGTGCCAGTCAAAATACCCTAGAAGGTAATGGTTATGAAAATCATTGATGGGGTCACTGTGAGCAAACGGACAAAGCTAGCAACATCTATACAGTACAGTCATAGGGTTTCATCCTCTCAGCCTATAAAAGGGGATCAAAGGATCTCAGACAAAAAAACAAGGGTGAACATGATAATTTGAATTCTCTCATAAAGAAGAAAAATCAGAAATCATTGCGTGATTGTCTAAGCGAGCTAAAAAGAAGAATCGGGAAGAAGGGAGTTCACTAGTCTGCACTGAAGAACAAGAAGCTACAGCAGAGTCCAAACAAGGGTGTGTGCAAGGATCTAGGTTCTTAGTCTTTAGTAAGTTGTGAACTTGCAAAAGGTTTCTCTTGTAAGCCACAAACACGAAGATAGTGAACTCACCTCTTGGTTTGACAACACTGGTCAGTAAGAGAAGACTGGACTAAGCTCTCGTTGATCAGTTGATAGCGAGTATCTGAACCAGTATAAAATCTTGTGTTCTTATTTTCCTTATATTGTTTTACATATTAGAACTGTTAGAAATAGATCAAGGAGTCTAAAGAGACAAGCTCTCAAAAGAATAAGTCTCTGCTGCAGACACAACGTACAGTCTGTGAGATAAACTAGTGCATACTAGACAAACACTCTACTGCTCTATATCAAAATATTTAAGACAACCCATTCATCCCCCCCCCCCCCCTTTCTAGGTTGTATCTTTGGGAGTAACAATTGGTATCAGAGCCTGACTTTTCAGTCTTAACAGTTTTTGGAAAGAAAAGGTCTTCTCTTTTGATGTAAGCCAGCAAAGAAGCTACTAACAGTTTATTTTATGAAGTAAGCATGGCTCCTCCAAAGCTACCTAAGTGTCCTAGCAGTGGTGAGCCACCAGCCTGCTCCTTTGTCAAGTTCAATCACCGAAAACTAAGAATGCTGGCATATCTAGATTCAATAAATGAAAGGATGCATGATATAGTTACACAGGGCCATACATACCAAGAATATCGGATCCAAGTCTCTGTGGATAAAAGAGGACTGGGACTTGGTGCTGATTGATAGAAGAGCCAGGAATCAGATCTTCAAAGCCCCATGATGATATGTTCGAAATAGTGGTTCACACAACCACTGCAAAAGAGGCTTGGGATGCTCTACTGCTCAGAAACGAAGGAACAAACGAGATGAGAGAGAACAAGAAGGATGTGCTCATGCAGCAATATGACATGGTGTCAATGAGACCTGATGAAAATCTAACTAGTTTCTGTGAGAGATTCAATGTGCTAATCAACAATCTCAAAACTCTAGGAAAGACTTTTGATAAAAAAAAAAAAAAAAAAAAAGTCAACCTGAAGGTTATGAGATCCTTTGGAGAAATATGGGGAACAAAGACCATAACAATAAGGAAGTCCAGGGATCTTGCAAAAATGTCTCTCCACAGCTGTATGGAATGTTGTATACCTATATCTTGAAGTAGAGCAAAAGAAGCAAATCGATGAGGCTACAACGAAGACTCTGGCTTTCAAAGCACAAGAAAAAATTATGAGAACTATGACAGAAGTAGTGACGCCTCATCTGCAAGTGAGCAGGCAATCTCAGAGGAACTTGCACTAATGGGCAAGAAATTCAGAAAGTTGTTCAAAAAGAAGAATAA
Organism: Drosera spatulata; assembly: GCA_035668315.1. Taxonomy (NCBI): domain Eukaryota; kingdom Viridiplantae; phylum Streptophyta; class Magnoliopsida; order Caryophyllales; family Droseraceae; genus Drosera; species Drosera spatulata. Next base: position 8,057 of record JAOVYX010019050.1, read on the forward strand.
CAAAAAGAACATCTCAAGAAAGGCCAAAGAAGTAGAAAAAGAGGTCTGGTACAACTGTGGAAAGTCTGGACACTTTGCTGCCCAATACAGACGACCAGCACAGTATGCACAAAGAACCAAGAAAGACTACAACAAAGACAACTCTGGAAGAAAAGAAAAAGACACGGCCTATGATGTGAAGACATGGAGTGATACAGACTTAGATGGTGAGGAAACAATTTCAAATGCACAACTCTGTCTCATGGCGAGTAAAGAAAAACAACAGGTATCTGATCTCTTAAACTCTGACGCTACTCTAGATGAACTAAGGGAGGCTCTTCAAGAGACCTCTAAAACTTTATTGCTCTTTCAAGAGAAAATAAAGACAACCTCGAACTGTCTGCAATCTTCAAAGAAAATTACAATCTGGCCTGTGAAAAAATTGACAGTAAGTCAAATTATTTGATGAGAATGGAATAATCATCAAAAAGAAGGGTAGGCTAGTAGTAAAAGGTTACTCACAAGAAGAAGGATGTGAAGCTATCAGAATGTCCGTAGCATATCAGCATGTTCCTATTGCAAGACTAGAAGCTATAAGAATGTTCCTAACATATGCTACACACCAAGGGTTCAAGGTCTATCAGATGGATGCGAAAAGTTCCTTCCTCAATGGAAAGCTGCAAGAAGAGGTCTATGTTGAACAACCTCCTTGATTTGAAGACTTCGAACATGCAAATCATGTCTACAGGTTAGACAAAGCCTTATATGGCTTAAAACAAGCTCCAAGGGCATGGTATGAAACCCTTTCAATATTCCTATGTGAGAATGATTTTCAGAAAGGAAAGGCAGACACCATCCTATTTCTTAAAAAACATAAGAAGCATACACTCTTAGTGCAAATCTATGTATATGATATAATTTTTGGTTGCACCAACAATAAGCTGTGTGACAGATTTGCTGTCCTAATGATATTAAAATTTCAAATGAGTTTAATGCAAGAGCTGAAATACTTTCTAGGTCTTCAGATTCAACAACTAAATAGTGGAATTTTCATAAGTAAATCAAGCTAAATACCTGAAGAACATAATTAAGAAATATGGCCTAGAAAATACAAGTCATATGAAAACTCCCATGAGTTCAGCTGCTAAAATAGACAAGGATGAGAGTGGGAAAGGAATGAATCAAACAATGTATAGAGGCATAATAGGATCACTTTTATACCTAACTACAAACAGACCAATATTCTATACTCAGTCTGCTTCTGTGTTAGATTTCAATATGATCCCAAAGAATCCTATTACACTGCAGTAAAGAGAATCCTGAGATATCTCAAAGAAACTCCAAATCTGGGTGTCTGGTATCCTAGGGAATCAGATTTCACACTAACAGATTATTCAGATGTAGACTTCGCATGTTGCAGGGTTGATAGGAAAAGCACAAGTGGAACATATAAATTTTTTAGTGCAAGATTGATATCTTGGTTTAGCAAGAAACAAACCACCATCATATCCCCTACTACAGAAGTAGAATACATAGCTGTAGGTAGTTGTGCTGCACAGGTACTATGGATGAGGTCACAACTTGCAGACTATGATATTTCATGTTCAAAAACGCTAATATTTTATGATAACACGTCTGCAATAGCAATTTTGGAAAATCCAGTTTTTCATGCAAGGACCAAGCGTATAGATGTCACATACCATTTTATCATGGTTCATCTGCAAAAAGGTCATATCAAATTGGAATATATATATCAACAGAAAAATAAATTACAGATATTTTTACAAAATCTCTCGATGAGAGTAAATATATCTAATTTCGAGGTGAATTGGAAAAGATCGATTTAAATGAATAAACGGCCAAAGTGGTCTACTGCTCTACTGCACATGTAAGATGCAGACTACCATTGGTTTTTCTTTGTTGCATTTCATTTTTTAGACGGAAACAGATTTCAAAATCATTTACCTAAATTTTCGCAACGGTCAGATAAATGACTGGAATAGTGGAAAATCATGTAACGATCATTTCTCACAACGTTAAGTTTTGAGAGAGTATAAATATGCAAAATTCTTGAACTCAAAACACCTCTCTCTCTCTCTCTCTCTCTCTCTCTCTCTCTCTCTCTCTCTCTCTCTAAGAATTCTGAAACTCTCTTACTCTCTACTGCAAACCCTAACTTGATCTTTCTAACTCTTAATTTTCACGAAGCAATCAAATTCAATCCAAAAAGCTTTCGAAAATGGCCAACACTCGTTCAAACACACCATCCAAAAGCGACAAATTAAGATCCAGAACAAAGAAGCCCAACGAAAAAGATAGAGTTACAGACTAGGGTTGTTCTGGATTTCGAAACCCTAAAAAGGGAATCCGATGAAGTCAAAGAAATTACAGAACTTATACAAGATGCTGGGTTGAAATACATATGCGAGAAGACCAGCAGGATATATGATGAAGAAGTGCTGGACTTTATGGAGAAGGCAAAAGTGGTAGGCGATTTCGAATCCATCACATACACCTCAAGCAATACGATCAGAATCACTGTTAATCCTAAGGATTTTGAACAATTGTTCAAAGTCTCAAATGAAGGACCTCGAAATATCCCAGCCTCAGTGGTAAACGATGACAGACACGCGATGCTGAGCGAAGAACATCAGAAGGAAGGGATCAAGACAATGACGAAGTACCTATCAAAAAATTACAAAACAAAACGGTCCAGGCGAATAAGTTTTTTAGTCACTAAACAAGGGAAGCTGGTAGCAAAAGGGCACGGGCAACTAAACAGCGAGAAAAAACAATGCTCGTAAAAAGCTTCCTCGCTAACTGAAACTGGCGACTAATTTATACTTTTAGTCGCAAAACTTTGTGGCTAAATTGAAAAATTGGTCGTAAAAGTTAGAGAACAAAACACAGTTTGGTCTCCAAAATTTGAAGACTAAAATGATATTTTGGTCATAAATTTAGCGACTAAATAAAGCTTTAGTCGTCAAATTTAGCGATCAATTCTCTATGTTGGTCGCGAAATTGAGTTGAGAAAGTGTTGTGCCTTTTGCGACGAAGGCCATATTTAGTCGCACACTTTGCGACTAAAATGTTATTTTGGTCGTAAACTTAGCGACTAAATACACCTTTAGTCGCCAAATTTAGAGACGAATTATTGATATTGGTCACCAAATTTAGTTGGGAAAATGTTATGACTTTTGCGACGAAGGCCATATTTAGTTGCCAAATGTGGCGACTACGTTTGTTTTTTGGTCGCCATTTATGTTTCTCAAATTGACAAACAATCCACTTTCTGTAATACTTAACCTGTTGTTACAAACAATTAATAGAAAGTCAATCACAGTGCTGTGAACCGTCCGTAGACCATAATACAAATTCAGAAATCAAACGAAATTCCATTGAATGGTCTAATATCCATGTATGCAAACAAATTGTCATGTCTCAAATCTAAACAAATCATCAGTTTACGACGTCCGCTACCACACAATGTGAAGGCTTAGGCTAATGCAAAGTGGGGAAAAGACGAGATCAGGTGAAAAGGCAAACTATGAAGGAAACTGCGTCTCTGACCCCGTAAAAGGAATAAAACTCATAACAGGAGATAAGTTGACACATATTTCCTGAACCATTCTTTTCAACTCCTCTATCTCCCTCATGTTTCCTTCAAGTTTTCTTTCCATTTCTTTCTTTGTCTCCTCTAACTCCTTCGCATGTGCAAGGCGATCTGGGTCCCTCATGTTTGCAGTGTCTGTTAACCGCTTCATGCACTTATGCTTGAACTCGTTAAAGACAGTCTGCGCATTCTCTGGATCCCATTTGAATTTTGCCTGCAAATAAAGGAGGCAATTACACGCCATCAGGATTTTTGTTAATGCGACAAAATTATGACAACTCAACAACAGCATACAATTGGTTTAATGTTAAATGCATCAAATGTCAAAGTTGTAGTATGGGGACAACAAGTGGGCTAAAACAGCCGCAGGAATGGAATTGAAAATATGAATAACCGTGCACATAAAGCTCGGACACTGTAGTTGATTGTCCACTCCATTCCCTGTACGAGCAGGCAAGGACAAAGTTGGTGGCTCTAGAAGTTGGCTTAGTGCTGGAAACTCCAAATGACCAAGCGTACGTCTTCGATAAACTCTGACTTTATCTTGTCCTGACATCTAAAAACAGAACATCGAAAAAGCAGTGATCAATATATATATCGATTAACAGAAGCAGTTACGATAAAAAATGACAGAGGCAGTTCCAAATGAGTCGATTAAGACCAACATATAATTGCTGCGAACCGGAGATGTGTAAAAGGAAAACATTGATGCTAGCAAACGAGTTATGTGCCCAACAAGTAATGTACACAGTTGTACACAGAAACATAACTTAGCATTGATCAGTAAGCATATCAATTAACATCAAGCAGCAACTAAACACATTTGACATTTAGAGTTCCAAGTTAAAGGGATTAAGCCCAACATATTTCCATTCTACGAACCAGAGATATCGAAGCATACAAATAGAGTCAGTATTAACAGAAGCAATAATGTACATAGTTGTACATGAACAAAACTCCGTCTATGATCAATACATATATCGATTAACAGAAGCAGTAACTAAACAACCATAACAGAGGCTACAAACTAAAGGGATTAAGAGCAACATGTAATTGCTACAAACCAGATTTGTGTAAGCATACAAATAGAGGGAGTTCTATATATCGAAAACTGGCATGCTAGATTAAGAGATGCTATTACCAAGAAAAAGGGTACACAGTTGTAGAGGATAAAAACTTAGCAGTGATCAATATATATATCTATTAACAGAAGCATTGCCTAAACGAAAATAACAGAGGCAGTTCCAGACTAAAGCGATTAAGACCATCATGTAATTGCTACAAACCATATATGTGTAAGCATACAAATAGAGTCCGTATCTACGAAAAACAGTGATGGTAGCAAAAGAGATGCTACCAACTATAAATGTACACAGGTGTACATTAACAACACTTAGCAGTTCAGTACATTACAGGGGTTGCCAAGGGAGCAACTGAAGCAGATTTTCCAACCGTATAATTGTAACTTGCTTCGAAAAAGAGATAAGAACATTAGTCACTATATTTTCAGAACGCAGCTCAGTGACATGCCAAGAAGGGAACAAGTTGGGACCCACGATTGCTCCCAAGCAGTGCACTGAAGTAAGGATTGTTCCAGCATGGAGCAACCTTAAGGTCATAAGAGCTTGGAATGGACCAACAATTCTGCTTGTTTTTTATAGATAAATTTGAGTTAAGACCTTGCTTGCTTATTAAAGCTACAAAAATGTAACTCACCTAATATTCCTGCAACATGAGTAGTGCAGTTGTACATTTGGCTGAGGACCTATATTGAATATCCCAGTTCTAAATGACGATATACCTTCCCTGCAGTCCAATTAGCTGAGGACAGCTCCAGCATAAGTAAGCCCATTTTCCCACCCTAACATGTTGCACATTTTTTCTATCCATTTTTGCTCTAAATGTCATTATTAATAAGATCTAAATATTTGAAGCAATGCAGGTTTTACTAACAAAGCGAAGTAGTAAATCACATACCTCATAGCGATGAAGAATGAAGGCAACCTCCAAATAACTAGCTGAACTGCAAGAAATAGAATTATAGAAGAATGAGGGCCTCATACAGACAAAAGGTTAGGACTTGACAAAATATTTGTTCCTTGGGGCTTGAGAGCATTGGAGGCAAAATGAGCTGAAGTGCTGAAGCAATATTGGATAACCAAATAACGCATGAATACAGATGAATATAGTCCAACTCCTGAACTCACATACACTAACACAACAGTTATACATAAGCTTGTTGCAAAGAAAGTCTCCCTTCAGAGATGCATAAACTTAACCAAAAACAACAATCACAGCAAACATTATATTCTCGAAACCCTAATCACAAAAATTCACCAATCACGAAACGGAATCGAAAAATAAAAAAACCAGAAATCATATCATTTCATAAGAAAAGCAAACATGTCTAATCTCTCATCTCGACCTGAATCAACCCAATTTTCAAATCTGGTAAGACCAACAAACCAAAAGTGAAACAAAGCTGCAGATCTCCAAAAATCAACAACCGAATCCAAATTTCTGTAGACATAGAAAGCTAGAAAACAAGAATGTGAATTGAGAGATCTATGAAAAGACAGTTGACCATCATAGCTACGGCGAGGCAAGGTAAGGCTGTTCACAGAATGGGGATTAGGGATATGGAGAGGAATCGATGGGTTTTCGCCGGAACTGGAGACGGTAAGGACATGGCTGGAAGGTGGAAGGAATGGACATGGCTCGGTTTGTGGACTGATTTTCATTCATTCCATGAATTTTGATGGTGAGTAACAACAAAAGGTAGTCGGAAAAATAGAGATCAATCTCATAAATTAGTCGCCAAAACGGCAACTAAGTTTCATACTTAGTCGCAAAATTCGTTCTGTTTTTTTTTTTAACAAAATTGGGGTCAAAAAATGGGCAACTAATTGTAAATATTGATCATTAAATTTACGACCAAAAGCAATTTTTAGTCGTGATTATAGCAACGAAAATTGAGTTTAGTCGTCAAAATTAGAAATGACAATCAATACCAATTTTCCACACCAAAATTGCTACCAAAAAACTTTTGGTCAACAAAAAGGCAACTAACACAATACAGTTAGTCGCCCTTGGCCATGTTTTTTTGTAATGAAACCAGACAAGCTGCTGGCAGACGTGGTCAAGAAGGCCATTATGTCCTTGGAATTCTCGAAGGATCAAGTCACCTCTGATCAATAGGAGATCAAGTGTGCAATCCTAACAAAGCATAGAATCAACTGGACAAAACTTATGATGTATCAACTGGCCAAGGCAGTAGAGGCCAGACAACCTCAAAGACAAGCTTAAGTTCTCAGACAAAAGAGGAAGGCCATGGACTGTGGCAAAACAAATCGATGTGTCGAAGATTCGGAAGCAACCAGTTGGGTTCTCAAAGAAATCAAAGGAGGTGCAGACTACTTCAATAGTCTCAGACCAACCTCTCAAGAAGGCCATGGTGAAGACAAAGGAGAAAAATCACCAAGAAGCCTAGAGAAGGTAGACTGCAGCAGAGAAGCAGACAAGTACTACAAGAAGAAAGCTGATTCTGGAGACCTCAGAAGAAGCAGAGGACACTCTACCAAGGGGCACCTACTGCACAATCAACGCTCATAAAGAAGAAATAACACAGCCAATTCCTACAATCGAGCAGACTGAAGTCATTGCAAGGGAATCAAACAGTGGGGTCAGAAATGATTCCCCTTGAAACCAATAAAGGAGGGACATCATCAAAGGCCATTCCTCCAAAAGAATCTGAAATAACAGTACTCCATGATGCAAATGCTACATTGGAATAACTCAAGGTAGAAGCTGATGAAAATCTTTAACAGCTTATTCTGGAGGTGCAACAAAGCTATCAGGAAATCAGGGAAGAACCTATGGCACAGTTCAGACAGGAGTTAAGTGCTCAAGGATACACACGAAGGGAGATAGAAGACATCGAGGCAAATCTAAGAGGGATGCAGACTGATCAATCCATCGGCACCTCTACTGCAATCTCCTTAGCAATCAGGTCTACTGCACCTGAAGTGGAATCACATACAACTGCATTAGTTACCATCCTTACAGCTGGAATGAAATTAGTAGGAGTTGAAGCTGAGTACCCCTCAACGACATCAGAAGTTTGGGCTACAACAACAACCACAAAAGGAGCTTCAGAAGACAAGCAATACAAGAGGCTCTGCAGACTGTTCAAGCCATAAAGGAAAAGGTGACAAAGTATAGATCAGGAACAGACAAACTGTTGGGCAAGCCTCAAAAGGAAGCCATGATACATGAGTTTATCATGGAACAAAAGCTTCAAAAACTGATTCCATCTGGACCTATAACCAGATACAGGATCAATCCTGATGGAACTAGGACAGAGATTGGCATTGTGGATAATATGACTAAAGTAGAGATAGAGCAGCTCATACTTATCCAAAGGAAGGAGGCTACCAAAAAGAAGAGGCCCACAGAACCATATATCCACTTCAGTGGAGCGTTAGAAATCAAGGACTCAACTGTAAGGATAAAAAAGATACAAACAAGCTCAACTGCAAGTTGTGGAACTTGTCCACATACCAGAGGTAAAGGCAGAGTTGAAGAGATTAGTAGATAAGCATGTCAGAGCAGCAAAACTCGAAATCTATAACTATCTATCAAGACCAACTATTGGCAGACCACCAACCATCAATGGTTGGTAATAATCATGATGGAAAAGGTAATAATCATGACGATGACCACCACCATCAAGAAGAAGAAGGACACGATGATGATGAGATGATCGATGAAGTTGCCAGAGAAGGCATTGCAGACTACCCCGCAGCAGAACAAACAGAAGAGTCAAAGGTAGCAGAGATAGCAGTCGAACCAGCAGAACAAACAGAGGAACCAGCAGCAGCAGAGACAACAGACGAACCAGCAGAACAAATAGAGGAACCAGCAGCAGGAAAGAATGCAGATGAACCACCAGAAGAAGGTTCAGCAGCAGTAGAGCCAATCTCTAAAGAAAGGAAAGCAGAGGATGAGCAGACTACATCAGCTAAAGAAATTCAACCATATGCTAAGCAGACTGAAGAGAAGGAGGAACAAAACCATCAAGAAGTGTTCACAGAGATCACAACTCTCGATTTGACTCCAATAAAGATGGAGGAAGTAGTCATAGTTGAAGACGAGAGCTCGGAAATGACTTCAGCAGTCAAAGAAGGGCAGACTGTAGAAGACATATCCTCCAAAGGGGTAACGCTTCAGGAACTCAAGGAGCACCTAATGAGTGACACTCCCATAAGTCAATCACATATACAACCCCAAGGCATATCACCTTTAAACCTGGTGTTCACTCCCACATCCTCTTTAAGACTTATGTAGACTAGGGCAGACCCCCCATCTGTTGGATTTCCATAAACTCTACTAAATGGTGCAACCACCAATATAACTATAACACCCCAAACTGCATCCAGGATTCTGAAACAAGCATTGGATGACATAAAACTAACAACAACACATGAAGGACCATCCTCCATAATCAGAAACACCGTCGTGGCTGGGATCACACAACCACAGCAAGTCTCTCCATTTTCTCAAGAAACAACAATGGAATACATGCTGCGACAACTGGATCAAGAAGTCTACATCATGCATCAATGGACAAAAGATGCTTTCAGAGATCTCCTCAACAAATTAGAACCAGTTGTAGATGAGCTTGCCTCAGTAAAGGAAACCAGAAATAAATGTTTAGAAGAGTTTGATGACATTCTTTCTAACATGGCTGAAGGTCTTTTAAAATAGATCCAATGGAGCAATGCCCTCAATCTTCAACAACACAGACTTAGCTCCTTAAATCTCAACAAATTGAGGAATCAACACTCAGCCGATCTACGTAGATTGTAGAACTGCTTTCAGACCACTCAACAGCAGCTCAAGAGCATATTCTCAACAATAACAGAAGACTAAACTTGCTAGAAACTAAGCTACAAGTCGAAACTGCCAAAGCCATAGTTGCTCAACAAGTCACCTCCACAGAGTTGAGAGCTCTCAGAACTACAACCGAGGCCCTCACAGCCACTCTTCAAGGAGATGCTAACAAAAAGGGGGGAAAGCTGCAAAAAAAAAAAAAAAAACGAAAGGAAAGGAAACAGAAACAGCAACAGCAACAAAGCAGAAGTCTGCAACAGATCTCAAAAGAAGACCTCAAGATGCAGCAGAAGGAGAAAATTCAGCAAAATATAGAAAGCCCTCGCAAGAGCCCTCAAGACATCAGGGGGTGAAAAGAAGGCATGGAGGACATGAGGACTACCCTCCTAAACGCAGCAAAGGAGGAGTACAACATAGGTAAAATATTTTGCTAAGTTGTAACCTTAGGTTCTAAAATTTTTTCTTTAACAATGTAAATATTAATCTTGCTGTTTTATTTCTTACAAGTTTTGTTAGCATCAATTTAGGGAAAGATTGATAGGAATATGCAATCCCTCGAATTATATAGAAATTGATGAACAAAACTTAGGAGAAAACCATGATGTAGTTAGTATACTTAGGCTAGAAATCAAGTTAATAATCTGCAGTCTAGATTTGATGCGAAAGAGCAGACGGCCACATATGGAGAGCATTGTGGGCCATCAGATGCAGACCACTACTAGATGATTTCAGCAAGGCAACTAAGACAAGGACCAACACAGCAATGCAGAAGAGGTTGTGCTGGGTGCAGACAAGGTTGCAGCAATGACCGAGTACAGATGAGGTCTCAACGATATTGGATACAGACTAAGTGGCAACAGATTGAGTGTAACAGAGGTGATTGCAAAGTTGGACAAGGATCAAAGGATTGGTCAAATCAAAGATTTGAGGTCGTTTTGAGCAAACAGACAAAACTATCAATATTTGAACAGTATAGTCACAGGTTTTCATCCGCTCAGCCTATAAAAGGGATCAAAGGAGCTCAGACAAAATCCAAGGGTGAACGATGATAATTTGAATTCTCTCAGAAAGAAGAAGCACCAGAAATCAGCACATAATTGTCTAAGTGAGCTGAAAAGAAGAATCGGGAAGAAGAGAGTTCACTAGTCTGCACTGAAGAACAAGAAGTTATAGCATAGTCCAAAGAAAGGTTTATGCAAGGATCTAGGTTCTTAGTCTTTAGTAAGTTGTGAACTTGTAAAGGGGTTCTCTTGTAAGCCACAAACAAGAAGATAGGGAACTCATCCCTTGGCTTGACTACACTTGTCACCAAGGGAAGACTAGACTAAGCTCTCGTTAATCAGTTGACCGCGAGTGTTCGAACCAGTATGAAATCCTGCGTTCTTATTTTCCTTATATTTTATTACATATTAGAACTGTTAGAAATAGATCAAGGAGTGCAAAGAGACAAGCTTTCAAAAGCATAAATCTCTGTTACAGATACATCCTATAGTCTACGAGATAAATTAGTATATACTAGACAAACACTCTATTGCTTTATATCAAAAATTTTAAGACAACCTATTCAACC
>JAOVYX010019051.1:0-19109 GCA_035668315.1 Drosera spatulata
CCCCCAACCTGCGTTTCCTTATTTATCATTTTTTAATAATTGTGCAATTTACCTTATTGGTTCATTTGATATCCCTGTTGCATGATGCCACGGCTTGGCTGAACTGAAATGATTCAATGATGCATGAACATGTAGCTTCTGCAAATTTGTTTGCCTGTCTGCAGAAAATAGAAAGGATTTCAATTTATACGATGTTTTATTTTTCTTTTCAGAGATATTATTTTTTAAAAAAGGTTTTTATTTTTATATTAGGTTTCTCTTTTTATATTTGGTTTCTATTTTGTATTATGTTGCTACTTTTTTAATTTGGCGCGATAGGATTAAGGTTATTGGATAGTATTAGGATTAGTTGCTATCTTATGGTCGGGATAATTAGGTTTCCAATTTTATTTCATTTCATTTTTATGTTATTTTTCTATTTTGATCAGAACTGTCTTATTGTTTTTGAAAATCGATTTAATTTTATGTGATTTCATGTTATTTTTAGATGTGATTTTTTGGATTATTTGTGAGAAATTTAGAAAACAGTCTCTCTGATGTTCGCAACAGGGTTAAGACTGTGCACATCCTGGCTTTCCCGGACCCTGTTTGTAATGGGATGTCTGCGTGGTGGTTGTTTTTTTTTTTTTTTTTTTGCTAAATTTTTAATAGCTTTAAGCTTTCTATATCTCCACTAGGATTTCAATTTTTCCATTAGGGTTCTATTTTTCCATTAGATTTTCTATATATTAGGGTTTATTTTTATTTTTATCAAAGTTTCCTGTCTTTCTTTTCAGATTTCTATTTAATTGGGTTTCTATTTCACTATTTTTCTATTTAAAAATTTTAGTCCCATTGGGATATTTATAGCTTCAAATTGTTTGATATTCATTAAATATAAAATAAGATCATATGATGGAAACTAAGTAAATATATATGGAAAGAGAGCCTTGACTATTTGTTGTTTATATAAACTGCTAATAAATGATGTAACTATGTTTTAGGTTACGTTAGTGTAAAACTATCCTGCCCGATACTATTAGAGAACAATGTCATTACAAAATTTTACATGAGTGTCACTCAACCTAACTTGTGTCCACCGTTGTGCACCCCAAAATTCTGGACCTAGCATACTTGCAGAGGAAAGCACCACAATGCCCCCTCAAACACCCACAACTAACTTACTAGGTGAGAATGAAATTATGAAGGTTGTCTGTCCCTATAAACCATTCAGCTGAAAACCTACAATTAGTTTAGCACCTTAACTCCTAGCCATGGGGCAGAGCTGCAGAGGCTGTGGGACCTTCCCCAGCCTTGAAGTTCTGACACTATCAACTTAATTTTCATTTTAATCTCTAGATTAGAGAGATATTCTGTTTCCCTTACTGAGAGAAGAGACGAGAAAATATCGAAGGGGTTTTGATGAAATAGGGGAATGGTAATAGAGCTGGGGAGTTAGTTGGACTAATGGGACTTGCAAGGATAGAATGAGATGAAGAAAGCAGTCGTGAAGGGGGAGATCATGAATTATTTGGCTAGAATGGTGTGGGGAGTCGGTGGTGTCTGCTTAGACGAGGTGCATATTTGGTGCTTCAGAGAAAGATACGATGGTGGAGTTTACAAAATGAGGTGTTTCGATTAATCTATTGCTCAAGTCTCAACATTGTGTTTTTTGTAAAGGATATTACTTATAGAGATTAGCTTAATAAATAACACAAGATATACACCTGTGTGTTGCACAGTGATTATCACCTGAATTGTGTAAATCATAAAGGGAGATTAGGTATAGTATAGAGATATGGTATAACAAATCAAGAAATAGTTTATATTTTACCAATTATACCCATCCTTAAACATGAATAATACTATGATGTTGTAAAGTTTAGAGACATATAAAAGATTATGAAACAAACATTTATAAATATGAAAATTTCATAACAACATTGGAAAGTATATTGCGATGATGTGCTACTAGAAGGCTAATTATACATTATATACACAAATCAATCTTTTTGCTATGAAAATTGCGTCTTGTGAATGAATTATGTAAAAAAAATTATAGTATTTGATAAAGATGGAAAATAAAGCGACGCTATTATGTAGCGAATTCATCCATTTTTTAACATGGAAGAATATATTGGCAACAATTACTTTTAGATTTGGAATTCAAAATCCTAGAAATTAGAGACGAAATGCTCTCCTTCCTGTTGCATGTTTTTTCTTGGAAAATTGGCACCCATGACTCATCCCTCTCCATATTTCGCTTAATTGGCCAAAAAAAATGGAGAAAGGAAAAGCCCATCAGGCCCATCGAATCTCTCACAAAAGCCCATCTTTTGAGTTAGCTTTTATGATTTGGGCTGTGTGGTGTAGAGGTGGGTGGAGATTGTGTGTGGTGGGTGGGGTTTATGAAGGGTGCATTTGGAATTGTATTGTAGCATTGAACAATACTTTTGGCTTTCCTTTTAGTATATGTATAATATACACAATAGTGTGTCTGAAAGATTTGAAACAATATAAATTGTGGAACTAAATTTCAGATCAAAATTGTATATGAAGATAAATATGATGGTTTATTGAAAAGTGAGGATCGATAAATATTTTATGCCACCTAGTTTGTCAATTAGTAGTAACTTGGTATTTTTGTTGGTCTTTACATTCCGTTCATTGCTGTTAGTGGGTGTTTACCTTGGAATGGGGGTTCAGTTGATCTCCTCAAATGTTTGTCCGTGTGTTTTCTTTTTTCTTTTTTTTTTCTTTTTCTTTCCTTTTTTTTTTTTTGTGCTTTGCTTTTTAGTGATATTTTGTTGATCAGCTTGAGTGAATCATATGAAACTGCGATTGCATTCTTATTTCAAGCCATACTTGTTACGCTTCATAAACCACTTTCTGATGCCTGCAATATTTTCACTGACAGGGCCAAGGTCCAGGGCAACACATTGGAAGCAGACTGTGTTATATCTAGAAGATGTGCTTACTATATGTGAGGGCGAGACACTAGAAGGAAGCATGTCTGTAGCACAGAATAAGAAGAACCCTCGAGATGTCGACATAATGCTGAAATATTCTTTAAATGGGCAGCACAATAAAGTGTCAAGGACCCAATATTATAAGATGAGATGAGTCTAATGATAAAGAACTGAAGAATAGGCAGGCATTCTTTTCAGAACATGGCATTCTTCGAAATGGGAGTCTGGAAATCGTGCTCATGCTGCTGAAGTCTGTGGCTCGCTTGTTGTAAATCTAATTATTGATATCGATGGGGAATTTTTTTCTGAGTTGTCCCGTGACAGACATTGGGGTGTTGTATCTTGGGTGAAGCCGTCAGTTTGGAGTGTTTTGTACTTGCTGACTGATTAGGAAGTTTTGTTGATTTTGGTACTATTGTAATTTAATTGTTACGAAGTTTCATCGCATGTTTAGGTTTTATCCAATTATGTGATCCTGAGAAGTTCCATATGGCCATCTTGTTACTGAATAGTAGACACAGGATTTGCTTCAAGTAATTTGTATACAATTTGGATCACCTAAACCATGTTGGAGTGCCATGCAGCTGCAGAAGCGGATGTCAATATGGAATCTGGAGTGACCCGATGGCTCATGCTGTAGCGACCCAACCTATAAAAAGTTCTAGGTCAAGGAATTGTCTTTAATAACTTATCATCTCAGGGTCTTAGATTAGTAATTTGCAGCGAAAGAAGATGATGGCAATTCCATACAAATATGTATTAAAAATACAAGAGTAATTTAAAGCTTATAGCATCCCACGACAAAAGATGTTCTAATAATCTTTCAAAATATTGCATCTTAACAAGTTCAATAAGTTAACTAAAAAACATGGACTCGAAGGTTCAAGATGCGACACCCATATCACTAGTGTTGCTACCTCTTGTTCGTGTCCTTCTTGAATAAACGTTCATACTGCTCCATCAGTTGATTCACTTGGAGGTAAGGAAACAAGGGGGTGAACACAAATACTCAGTAAGGAATAGGACCATCAAAAAATGAGTTGTTTCGATTTCAAGATTAACAAGGAGAACAACTCGATTGCCCAAACCTCGAGTGGAATTCTAAAACTCTTCGAAATAATTGAACCTTCGTAATTATTGATCATATCTCATTTTTCCTTAAGTATACATGCTATCGCACAGATTTCATCAACTTTGTCCTAATTTTTAAGCCCTCATATTCAACTGTTTTTGTGTCTGTCTTTAAGTTGTCTCTCATTTGGACTCGTGAAGGAATTTATTGTGTTTAAAATCAAGAGAATACGCAAACGAAGGATAGTGAAAACCAATTTTAACAACACGCGGTGATGGTTATGAATTAAACAAGTGGCCAAGCCGTTGTTGCTTCACTCCTTTCCAAGACCAATATCGGAAGAAGTCAACACCAGTTTATTTAGATATAACTTTTGCTGGATAATAGCTCGTGTACAAACAAGCTGTTTTTACAAAGAAGATCTGTATATTATATATATCTGAAAATCACCACCTAATAGGCTGACCAACTGCAATGGTTTGTGGTGCTCGACCCAACGTTGTAAGAGCCCACACATGGAGGCTGTATGCTCCTAACGACGCGATGACATTGGGTTTCCCTCTATTTTCAGAAATAGTTTTGTTTTTATGTGAATTGCGACTCGTGAGTTATAATATCTCAACAAGAAAGTCATCTTACGCAATAGTTGTTTTGTCACCAATTAACATGTTATAGGGCATGATTCTCTTATTTTTAAGGGCACACCTCAATATCAAAGACATCATTATATGGGCCGTCACACTTTCTCATAAGGAAGCTTCAAACCAAAACACAAGATAAGGTATATGGACTACTGTCTTCAAGTTTTTTGAACGCTATAAAAGCATACATCATTGAAAGGGTTTATGAGATGACGAGCGTCAACCTCTTGACTCATTACCAAAGGAACGTGAGTTTAAGGATTCCAATACAATCTTAGACAACTTTAAGGCAAGACACGAATATCCTTTACGTTATACGATGTTTTGTCATTTATTTATAACCTATTTCTTCCCATTGATCCATTATCACTAAAAACCAATGCTATTCTCTTAAGAGGTAGGCAAAATGACGCAGATTTACATGATTCTCATCAATAATTTATACACAGTTTTCAACACGAATAACAACCAGCCTATTGATGAAAAAGCACCGAAAAACACATGCAAGCCTTGGGCATAACTTATACTAAGTCAAGAAGTCATTTTCTATCACTTTTATAACTTTTTTCATGCAAATTAAGCATTTTTTTTTTCAAATTTCAGAAACTTATGAGCATAAACCACCATGTTTAGGTCTCAATCTTGAGTCTAACTTGTGCATATAGCACATGCAACCTCATTTCACACAACAGGCTTGCTTAAGCAATCATTTTCTATCAAACCATAGTGTTTTCTAGCCTTTTATGTCCAAAATTCATCACAAGAGCAGAATCTTAAGGCTCTAAATAACAATGAAATACATGGTTACAAGCATGAAATGGGTTAATAAGGAGATATGTGGAGGAGTACAAGAGCCTTATAGAAGGAAGACATGCATTTTCACCATTTTTCCACCAATATGTTACATGCAAGCTTAAATCTTGCATGACTTTTCATGCATGTCGTTGAGAGTGTTAAAGAGGCCAAGAAACAAGTAATAATCCGTGAAAGTTCATTCATAAAAAAGTTTGAAAAGATCGGGATCTTGATAGTAGAATATGGAGTTAGGATACTTCCTTCCTTCAAAGTAATCAACACCTTCGTCTTGTGCCTTATCTTCGTTAATTGGTTTGATTTGCTAATAAGAAGAGGGCTAAGAGATGTTTTAGGAGCAAAATTCGTAGCTTAGATTATCAAGAACAAGATAGTGAGGAAAATGTGTTGAATAGGAAAGATTTCTACCTTTTTTCACCTCTCTAACCCTCGTAGTTGATCCCTCAAGGCTCAATTCATCTTTCCAAACTTGCTTTGAGCTCTTTTGTTTGTTGTTTTAGTGTGATATTCTTGCTGAAATTTTGGTGAATTCTGTGAGGATTAAAGATAGAGAGAGTGCTTGTTTATATGCTCCAATGTTTGAGACAACAACTATTGTTTAGAGTTTGAGTAAGAGATATTTTGATGGGTCTTAAGGCTGATTTTGTGATGTTTTAGGGCTGGTTTCATGTTATAATTGAAGTAGAAATGAATATTGATAGGGTATTAAAGCTTTAGAAATGCATAAGACACGTGTCATCTTTGTCCAATCCTTTTATATGCAGAGCAAGCCTGAAATCAAGTTTGTTTGCATGCTTTAGACAAGTTTTCAAACCTATAAATCTAGCTAATAGGTTCTATAGAGTGCATTAATACTATATGATAAGTGTTGGTTAAGGTTTTATTAAGGGTTATCTTTTTAGTCTTATTAAATCATTTTAAATGACCAAAAGATGATGTAGTTTTAGAAAAATGATTAAAACTTAAGATATTTAATGTTGGAATGTTACACATGCTCTTTCAAGGAGAAAACTAAGTACGCGGATGTCAACGTGGAATCTGGAGTGACCCGAAAACTCATGCTCTTTCAAGGAGAAAACTAAGTAATGATGGACAATGGAGTAGTAACTGAAAGGGGTACTTCAACTGTTTTTTGAACTTGGGTCTTTTCCCACTGATGGACAGGCAATGTAAGTTAAAAGTGGATCCATAACTGATGAGAAAAACCAGATACTCAGACGGGCTATTCTATCTTCTGAGATGTTCTTGATGGATCATCAACATGTTTCGATACAGTTAAAATTAATCTTTTATTCTATATGTATTTTTTTAAGTTATAAAGATGGACATATAAATCTGTATGAAATGACAATGGCAAGAACTCTGAGAATTCAGGGTCGATAATAATTATTGACATTAAAAAAAATTTCTAAGATAAAATAATCTTTGTTCTAGATTTCTATTCAGATAAAAATAAAAAAAATTCCTCAAATCCTAGTTTTCTGGTACATACACGTGAAATCATGCATCCAGATCTAAATTTCATTGCTGCTATATTGAGTGGTGAGTTTAGAACCTCAATACCCTCTAATCATAGAACATTTCGCACATCAGATTGTGTAAGTCAATTCTTTCCCATTTATTCGGATCGGAGTAAGTAAAAAACAAGAAAATGCAAACTGATTTTTGCCACCTGTTCATCATTTTCCCTCACCGTCTGATCAGTCTCTGCCGCGACTCCACCATCTCTTCACCTCTCTCTCCGACCTTCATTCTCCAAACCACGTCCATCATCTTTTCCTAAGCTCCGACTTGAAATCACTTCACATCTCTTCGTTTACTCCTCATCAAGACAACGACGAATAGTCACTATACTCAAAATCGGAACAGAGATCGGTCGTGGAAAGACCTATTTGGTTCATCCGCTGAATTGGTTAGTAATATGGTTTTGATACACATAATGTATTTTCTTTATTCTATAAAATATATTGAATCTGTGAGTTCCAGATTTGTCAATTCGCTTGTCAGATATGTTCCATTAATGGGCCGATTATGCAAGTCATCATGTAATATTAGAGTTGACCCTGAATTGCAATGTTTCTGTATGCTGAAAGATTATAACTAGTTACCGCGTTGGCTTTTAGCAAAGAAGGAAGTAGGGCATCTATGTAGTCAAGTTGACTCGGAGATGCGTTCGAGTACTTTAATCTTCCTAATCATACCATTTTCGTGGGAAGTTTTTCTGTTCTTAGCAAGAAAACTTAATATGGGGGCTAAATTAAGGTTTGCGAGATCGCTCTGCCAGCGGAAAGTAATGAAAAGATCGATATAAGCTCTTATTCATCAAATTGGTTGATGAACCCATCTTCCTGTTCAAAATCCCATGTGTAAAATAGATGATTAAGAACATCATATTGCTAATTCCTAAGTTTTCTTAATCATCATATTGCTAATTCCTAAGTTTTTCAGCATTTGTTAAGCTTTCTCTCATTTTTGGTAAATTTGTTTAAGATGATGAGAGAAGGGAGTTGGTCTTGTTTTTGAAAACAATTTCAAAATATGTTATTATTATTATTTGAGATCATATGGACTAATTATAGGATTCCAAAAGCAAATTTTGGCTTTAGATTTTCTCGCATCATTTTGGCCTATACGCCTATTGGGTACTGCAATAGAAAAAAGGTTATGTACTTCAATCAGTATGCTACGCTCTTGAAATTTGCGCTCTCAAGCTAGGTTGCCACCTAGCAGGATAGAAGACTTGTGGAAAATTAGGCAAAAGGGAAACTGAAGAAACGATCAAACATCCTTATTATGAGAAACTGAAGATGGACAAAAAGTGATCATTCTCTGTTGTAGAAGAAGGGAAAAGAGGATCCGATTGTGCGTTATTGGTCCCTCACAAAACAAATGAATGTATGAGTAGAATATCATTTTGCAATCTGTACTTCTAAGAGAAAATATGAGCATTGACTTCCCAACAGAACCATAATTACATTCTGAATAGCATCTGACCTTGTAGATTAAAATGCAGAACACTTTGAGTTTTTGATAGCATGACATTCTAATTACACCACTACAAAGATGCTAAGCAAGCTTCTGTTGTTTTTAGTTTTCTCCATTGATAATGCACTAGGGGTAAGCCTCTAATTGGTCTATTTGCTTTATACTGTTAGTACTTCCTCCCTCCCTTTGTACTTAATATTGGGTAAAACCAACATTTTTATAGCCACACAAAAAATTTGTCTCCGGCTAAGAAGATCCTATGATTCAAACCCTCTCTACAACATGTGATGTTTTTGGTAGCATTTAAAACAACAACAACAACAAATCAAGCCTTTATCCAATCAAATGGGGTCGGTTACATGAATACGACGGCGTCACAAGTCGTCCTATTCATGTTGAGAGATCCAACGGGACTTTTTGCGTGTTGGTTGTCGGCTACCTAACACATAACCCTCACCATTTTATCCGGATTTAAGATCGGGTAGGGACGGGATAAAAATCTCCAACCTAGGTAGGTTTTTTTGGTAGCATTTAAAAACCGTTGTAAAAGATCTATTATAGTGGTTCAATAATGGTATCGGTTACTTGAATGTTATACCAGTTTCACGCATTTGTCTTTTAATCCAAACCTACGGAGTCGGTTATAAATCTATGGAGGCGGTTAAAAACCGCTGCCATAGAAAGTTATGGCAGCGTTTGCATAACTGCTACAAAGAAAATGCTGCCAGAAACCTCACATGTTGTAGTGCCTAAGTTAACGAATTACTCTCTTCCGATGTTTTTTTTATTTATTTTGTATCACCCACTAAATTTTTGTATCTATTTATTCTTAATTTTAATGGCCCATCATTTTATACTCGAGACATTTGGATCTGGTCACCAATGCACACACTAGATTTGTAACATCTGTTTGTGTGTACATATGCTAGTTTCTTTCTTAGAATAATAGGATTAGATAGACAGATAAGGTTTGGGGTTTTGACAATCCTATAGATCTTTACATACATTATATAGCTATAAACTTGCTAGTTTTATGTGTACTCACACTACACATGCGTGTGCACATACACAGCAATGGAAGTGTATTCATAAAAAGTATTTCATTAGTTGACTGGCTATAAAGACACAAATGGTATGGGGGAACCCATTTTAGTATCATGTTTTTAAAGCATACATAAGTCAATAATTTCTCTCTGTCTGCTTTCTTTTCTCTCTCAATTTTATGTTATATTTTTTTTTATCCTTTTGCTTCTAGGTAAGAACTGTACTTCTGTCTGATCCCGTCATGGGAGTGCAATTGAGAATTGAAGATCGTCAGGTAGGCCTCTACTGAATGAAGCTGATCAATTCCTAATTCTTTATCTTACGACCTTCAAATAAAGGATGTGGACTTACCAATTTCTACATTCATTCTTTGCTAGTATATAAACACCATAATGTCTTGACTTTGGGTATAGTTTCCATTGAGACCTCAAGTTGCCCGATACTGGATGCAACTTTTAATTATGCATTTGATACTTTGTGCTTATTTAGTAATAGATCATGAGTAACATTGTTATTGTTAAAGATACTTTCTTTTTATTGTGGACTTCTCTTTTGAGCTTGAGCTATTGGTATTATTCTGCAAATGTAGTGTTTGTTTCATACTGTTCTTTTCGCACATTGATTGTACCGGTCCGTGCATTATCGACTCTCGAGGCTCATGAACCATTTGGTGGAGTTGGTTCCTCAAGATTAATATTTCTTATGTTTCCTTCCTCATCATATTAACCTTCATTTTGGACAGGTGATATTGGACAATGGCATACTACAGATCTCATTTTCTAAACCAGGAGGCATGGTCACTGGCATAATATACAATGGAATTGATAATTTGCTTGAAAAACGTAATGTTGAAGATAATAGAGGGTAATTCTGCACCTTTAACAGTATGCCTTTCGCTGTTATAAATACTAATTGATATTACTTGTTGTTTACGAGATAAAAGAACTCAAACATACCATTAGAATGTCATTGCTGATTTAAGCATGAACGTATTTGATACAGCTTATTTGGATTCTCCGCTATAACTGTCTCATTATCCTCATATTCGTACAGTTACTGGGACGTGGTCTGGAATGACCTTGCAAGTGGAGGTGCTGCGATATTCGACACGTATGTTTTCCCCAACTTGCTGCTCTTTTTCTTTTGTATTCCCTGTGTAACTTGCATGTACTAGGCTGAACTTCATATCATTTGCTCGGCTATGTTCATATGCACTTATATAGGCACTCTAAGCGTATTCGAAATTTATTTCCGAGGTTAACCAAAGCATGCATCTTCATGTTCTATTGCAGTATCAAAGGAACATGTTTCGAAGTCATAGTCGAAGATACACAGAAGGTAGAGCTCTCCTTCAAGCAAGTGTGGGACCCCTCTCTAAAGAGCAAATTAGTTCCATTGAACATTGACAAAAGGTCAGTTGATAGGAGCATACTCTTTTTGAACAAGTCTATTTTAGCAACACTCTTGTGGGAGGGAACCAATCAGAAGTGAAGTGAAACTCATCCCTTTTAATGGGACCTGCTCTAGAACCAACGTTGTAAAGCATGCACGAGAAAATGACCCTCGTGGCCCCATCCTTCAATGTACTGAAATTAGTGAGACAATAGGATTCAGACATGTTTCCTACCTTCACTTCATTATGATGATTTCACTCCAACAGAAGATAAAACTCTAGCGGTAGGCTCACTAATTTATATTTAGGGTGATTTACTTGAACCCCTTAAGGTTTGAGGAAAGATACATAATTCCCCGCAGTTTTTAGAAAGGGGACAAAGTAGTATATTTGGTTTCAAAATGGACAAATAACCCCCTTTTATAAGGCAGAATACATCTGAGCTTTAAAAGAGAACAAATTAGTGTACTTGGTTTCAAAACTTGACAAATAACTTTACTTTATAACATATATCTCCTCTGATGTTTATATATCTATTATTAATTTTATGTGTAAGGGGAATACGGTGGCAGCACTTGATGCGGCTAACATGGTGCAGCCTCATTCACAAGTTTGAAAAGAAAAAAAAATCAAAAAAATCATCTTTCAGTCATTTTTCTTTTTCTTTTCACAAATTTTTAAAATACTTATTTGTAGTGGGGCTGCAGCTTGTTGGCTGCATCCACTGCAACCCCACTTCTCCGATATATAATTGCATAAAACCATCAAATGGCAAACAATCGGAATGATATCTATACTTCTATGCGATTATAGATTGGCATATGACTGTGTCGTATCAGTAGATCTTGGTCGTTCAAAATATGATCAAACAGTTAAGATTTATTATAGCGAATTATTTTAATAATTAAAAACTTCAGCAGGCGAAAGGTATTTTAGTGTTTTGTGTTGGAAAAACTTTCCGACAAAAAATATATGTATATTTTGTGGGACGGGGTGAAAAGACAAGTGTTGCATTTTAATCTTTATTTCTAATTTAATCTTTGTTTCTTATGTAGCGCACGGGTCAACTCTCTAATAATTGAGGTGAAGTATATGAGATGGATGGAGTAATATATAAATGATGTGTATAAATTGTAATAATTATGTCAAAAGTGCTGGATCAATTTATCTATGTTGAATATATCATATTGTGAGACTTCTATCATTAGTTCGAACTTTTGATAGAGTTGATTTCTCAACATGGTATCAGAGCTGATCGTGGCATGAGGTCACGAGTTCGATTCCTGTTTCCCCCACTTATTGCCACTTGTTATGTGGTTTATTTATGTGGATTTGTTTGGCACTTTGCATAGACTAGGCCAGTGCATTTGGTGTAAACAATCAAATTTTATTTGCAAAATAATATATGGTTTCAGTCAGTTTATTTATTTATATATTGAATAATGTGGAAAAAATATATTCCAACATGAAGAGTTCGCCCAAAAAAGAACCCCTCCATGAGAGCCAACAAACAATGAGCTGGGAAGTATATCATTTCCACACACAGTTAAGAGGGATTAAAACTAGAGCCATGAGAACATGAACACTGCGAACTCAGGGCATCAGACCATTACACATAAAAGACCAGGATTACAAAGTAGTCTCAGCAACCATGTTTGAGCATCACCAGCTCACAGACAGCTCACTCTTTCTTGGCAAAACATAACTTTGTTCCTTGCCCGCCAAACACTATAAATCAAAGCAGAAGCAAGAACCATTCTCATTGTAGATTATTTAGACTTGCCTGAAGCAAAGGTGATGTACCTTTCGAAAATTGAATACACTAGTTTGTCCCTTTATAAAACTGGGAAAGGTATGTGTCTTTTCCTCAAACCTGAGGGGGTTAAGTTAAATTTATGCATATATATATTTTCACGATCCTCATTATTATGTCAAAATCATTGATTCCCACGTGCAGGTCCATTGGGAACTTCTTGTTGTAGTGAACTATACATGTTAGAATTAAGTCTATGAACTTTTCACATTGCCTTTTTTTGTGCTATTTTTCTTGAAACCGTGTTACAATTTTTCAGACAATGCTTCTTCTTCTTCTTCTTCTTCTTTTTCCCCTTTTCAGATTCATAATGCTTGCTAACTCGTCTGGATTCTACACGTATGCAATTTATGAGCATTTGGCAACATGGCCTGGATTTAGCCTTGGAGAGACTAGGATATGTTTCAAGCTGTCTAAGGACTGGTGAACCAATTTACTTTAAATGTTTCATTATGTAGATTCTTCCATGCTGAACCGCGGGCTTTAGAGCATGTTGCAACAGATATGAAAAGTGGAACTTAATTCTCATATTTAGGTTTGACTACATGGCACTAGCAGACAATAGGCAAAGAAAAATGCCATCACCGGATGATCGACTACCATCGAGATGTCGAGTCTTAGACTACCAAGAAGCTGTTCTGCTCACTGATCCTATAGAAAAAGAACTCAAAGGAGAGGTACTCAATATCAGAAATGAAATTTCAATGGCGTTTGTGGATGTACTTCATACTTTTATAACAACGCACGTATTAATTTCCAAGGGAAGGCTTACAGTTCATGACATTGTTGAATGAAGTTCAATACAATAAAAATTTAACAGAGTAAATCATGATTCTTAGTCTCAATTGTAATAATGCTGTGTGTTTGCTTGTAAGGTGGACGACAAGTATCAGTATTCCAGTGACCACAAAGATATCCAACTCCATGGTTGGATTAGCACTCATCGTCGTACAGGTTTCTGGCAAATAACCCCGAGTTATGAGTATCGTTCTGGCGGACCGACCAAGCAAAGTCTAACCTCGCATGTTGGCCCGACATCACTTACGGTAAGTAGAACTAATTAGTCATGCACCTACCTTCCTACCCACCCATACGCATCTCTACATATTACGTCAAGTCACCTTATTATATGTAACAAGAAACATCTTGAAAGTTGTTTTTCTTCATTTTTTCTTTCTTTTTTACGTTATAGGTTTTGTTATCGCCTGCCTTGTCAGAATGATGGGAGTCTAATTCCTTTTATTATTTGGACTTTCAGCATTTTGACAAATGCTTTTCGCTGTAACCAATTCTGGCCTCTTGTTAATTTGTACACTTTTTTCTAGTCTAGGAGGACTTCGAAAAAGATAGGTTCAGTTGTCCTATTTATGACAAGATTCTCTCTTGCTGGGGTCAAGAGGTTAGGAATTTGACACAAATTAGAGGGTGGTAGTTAGGTTGATCACCAATGGAAAAACAATTTGCTAATGTTTAGAGGACAAGCTGGTACATTCAATCACACGCTCCTGTCAAGGATAATATATGCCATTCCATGGTTATGATGATGATGTTTTGCCACATTAGACATTTACTTTCTTTATAGATGCATTGGCCCTTATTTTTTCTATAATTTGCATTTGCCCTTGATTTTCGATGAATTTTTATTTAATTATTTGCGAAACTCGTTGCAATGCACTAATCTCATTGGTATCATGGTCCAGGTATTCATCAGTGGACACTATTCAGGAAAGGACTTGATTCCTGTATTCGCAGATGGTGAGCACTGGAAAATGGTTTATGGCCCTATTTTCATTTACTGTAATTCTGTAGCACAAGACGAGGATTTGGATACTTTGTGGTCAGATGCTAAATTGCAGGTCATGTTACTGCCTACAGTTGTATTCAAGATGTTTTTGTCTTTTTCCTTACGAGTGTATTAATGGTACTATATCTTCTCAGATGATGGAAGAGGTAGACAGTTGGCCTTACAGCTTCCCAGCTTCAAGGGATTTTCCTTCATGCGATGAGAGAGGAACTGTCAGCGGCCAATTACTAGTGAATGACAGGTACCTATGCCTTTTCCATAGAATATATATTCTCATGCACTTAATCGTTGTTTCAATATTAATATTGTAGTGATATGTAAGAAAGTTCATGCCCTTAATCGTTGTTTCATGATAATGTGGTGATATGTAAGAAAGTGTCATTAGTGTGTTGAGTATTTTGTTGGATCCAAACACAAAGCTCTTATGATCAGAATAACACAAACAACTTAAACAGATAACACACTCAAATAAAATTACACAAAGTACAAGTTAAAGTGCATAACACTCTAACTACTTCCCATTTCTTCTTGTGATACATGAACAAAGAACCCATGGAACTCCTTTTATAGACAATCAACCTTTCCTATTCCATGCTTTTGGTGTTGGCCGGCTGTAATAAGAAACATGTGTTGGACGGTGGAAGTAGAGGAAGAAGGGAGGAAAAGAGTTGGACGGTGCTCAATACTCGCCCTCAACGATTGCTCTCTCTCTCTCATAATTGCATCATAACGTCGAGAAATCCCATTCTTCCTCGACTTCATTTTGCGTCTGTGCCACCACCATATTTCCCTCTATTGATTTGTATGGACACTCTCTAGCATAGTGTCCTTTTTCTGCCACAACAAAAACAGCAACCACTCCTGTGATTTTTAGAGGTTGGTGGATCTTCCTTTTCAACATCATAGTTCTTGTCTCCCTCTCGCTGTGAGCCTTCTTCTTCTTTCCATCTTGAGTTCTTGACCACTTTCTCTGTTCTTGGTCGCTGCCTCTGCGACCTTTGTCTCGCTTGCTATAAAGAGCTTGTTCCTCGATCTCTTTATGTTTATCGGTTTTCCTTTTAATTGAAGCTCCAATAAACTTCTTCACGAGAGTTTTTTGATTTACAACTAAACTTTCCAACTCCAATAAATTTTGTTGAGACATCCATCACTAGACCTTTGCCACGAATCCAAAGTATGTCGGCTCCAAACCATGAATCAATATCCTCTTCATCCTTTCGGCAACGACCTTTGTCGATGGATGTAACTGTTCAATTTCACGATAAATACTTTTATTTTTTTGTGAAATATTCACTAATGGATATTTCATTTTGATTGGTTGTCATTAGCGAACTTTTTAGAAATTGCAACCTCGCGTTATTCTTTTTCGAGAATAACATCACGAAGATATCACACGCTTCCTTTGGAGTTTTTGCATCCTCTATATAAGTAACAAGTCTTTCTCAACTATTATTTTGAGCGCGTACATCGCTTTTCCCATTTTTATCTTCCACTTTTTGACATCTTCGGGTTTAGTTAGCTCAATAGTGTCGCTATCACCAACTACTTTCCAAATATCTTGTCCTTGTAAATAAGACTTTATTCAAGTCTTTTATTCTCGTTAATTATAATTACCGAGCCTTTCCAATCCTGCTCCTAGACTAGAAACCTCTGCCATTTTCAAATGTGAAATTTAACTTTAAGATCCTCAACAAAATGATTACTCCCAAAGTGGTCTCAACACCATTTAATCACGTGCTTAACTTTGGTGGCTCAGGCAACCAGCAGCGGTTCGGCCTTTTCCTCCTCGGACGGCTATGAACCTGCTACAGTATCCTTCCTAGGCAGCTCTCTTTCGAAGCACTCCTACAGATAAATTTCACTTACACTAGCATCGGCTTTCGGCCGCTAGCATAAGTATCTTCCTTTCGAAACGTCGGTCTTGGACCACCCGCTTTGATACAAAATGTTGAGTATTTTAGTGGACCCAAACACAAAACACTCACGATCACAATTAACGCAGACAATTTTATTAAATAACACACTCAAATAAAATTACACAAATTTCAAGTTAAAGTACATAGCATTCTAACTACTCTCCATTTCTTCTTGTGATATATAAACAAAGAAGCCATGGAACTCCTTTTATATGCAATCAACCCTTTCTATTCCATGCTTTTGGTGTTGGCCGATTTCAATAAGAAACATGTGTTGGATAGTGTAGGACGGTGAAAGTAGAGGAAAAAGAGAGGGAAGGAGTTGGACGGTGCTCAACATAGTGGACACCCCAGCATGGCTTTGGTTGCTTTTAGTACCGAGCTTAAATTTCTCATCCTTTTGAAGACTTCACGATTTTAAGTTTACATTTTTTTTTTAATCTTGGGCTACTCGTATTTAATACTCCCTCCGTCCACAAAGGTTGTAACACTTTAACTGTGCGTATTTATCATGACAAACTTTGATCCACGTTGAACGACGATTAAATGATTTTATTTTATTTTATATTTTGTATTTTATTTTTTTAATAAATTTTTCATGAAATATTAATTATAGTTTAGAAATTACGTGGTTGATTTAATGGGAGCATTAGTAGAAGGCAATAATTAAAAAAAAAACAGCAGTAGTTATAGAAAGCAATAACAAAGAGTTGTATTTTGATCTGGTGGGTGATGGATGCCACTCCCCACCGGCTAACGGAAGCAAATTAGATCAAGCCAGAAGTGCGATGACTCGGATACCATGTTATAAAATAAAATAAAAGAGGAGAATTGATGATCTTATTGATGAAGACATACTTTATGGATAGAAGTCAAGTACAATATAGGAAAAGATTATACTTAAGTGAACTAGGAAAGATAATATCTAAACAATAATTCTAAAGCAAGAAATAAAGTTATTCGAACATAAAATAATATTTAGGAAAATTCTAACAATGGGGATACGGTCAAGCGTTTGGTGGCTCCAGAGGGACCAATTGGCTCTTATAAAATTTATAGAACAAAGAGTGTACTAGTTTATGAGCCCAATTGCAACAAAAAGTTGTTAGCCTAGATCGCATTCTGTTGTTGATTTTTCTATCCTTGTAAGCCATAGCCCTGCTTTCATTCCCTTTTTAATTAAAGACGCAACACCTTTTCCCCCTTTGTTTTGTTTTGTTTTGTTTTTTCCCCTATGTTTTTAACTTGTGGCTTCCTAAAACTTTTCTTTTATTTAATGTTTCCAGAACCATCAGTAGGGCATCAAATGGAGCATTTGTTGGATTAGCCCTTCCAGGAGAATGTGGATCATGGCAACGAGAAAGCAAGGTAAGTTGCTTTCAATGTAATAGTAAGCAAAATTCATAATTAGGATTATTTTGTTTTAGCTATTGTCGATATCTTCTATTGAGCATGCTTTCATTTCTTCTATGAGGTGTTGTATTTCATTGATGTGTTGGGCTACTCGTGTTTTTTTTCCGACAGTGCTTTGCTTCTAGTTAAATTCTTTCCGGATTTCTTGCTCAGAGTCCATCAATGAATCGACCTATCTTCTTCTTGCGTTTACAATTCAACATCATTCACTGAGATCTTTCAATCTATCCAAATACTCGAAATTGATATCTTGACTTGATTTAAGGTGCTCATTTTATTTAAAAGAATTAAAAAAGAAAAAAAGAAGAAGAAAATCTTGTTGGAAGCCAAGTTAGAATCAACCGGCATGATAGAACAAGGATTAGAAAGGCTTGGATCTGATTGAATATCAATTGGACGATGATAACAAATCCAGGAGGATGCCTTTATCTAAACATGAACTCACTCTCCTTCAACCCACATCCTTATGGAAAGATACCACCCTTTCATGATACATTGACAGAAACAATGCTGGAGGATGAACCTAGAACACCGCACAAGCACACACTATCCATCTCCAAGGTTAAATAGCTCCTACATCATTATCCTCAACTTGAAAAAAGACAATTGTCGGCATAGATGCACGACAGCATTGAATAGCATAAGCTGGGTTTTTAAGGTATAAATTAGAATTTTCTTACATTTGTTTAGTAGCACCCCAATTTACAGAGTAACTTAAAAGCCAATTTGAGATGATAATTAGTCTGAAGAGCAAGCTAGAGAGTCAAAGGCTTAAATAAAGCCTGTTCATTGTTGAAGCAATGAATGCAAACAAATGTCTTCATCACGGAGTAGGGAAATCTGGAGCTATGATCTGGTCCATATGTGCTGTCTACTCTTCTTAGTAGAGTCTTTAAGGTTTTGGTATCAATTCTCAAATAGAAACCCTTTTCTCACTACAAAAATCCTCGGAACAGGCGACTAATTTTTTTAGTCGCTAAATGGGGAATTTTAGTCGCAAAATCAAAAGGGCGACTAAATTGCGACTAAAAACCCTCGTCGCGAAAACCTTCCTCGCTAATTATAAATTAGCGACTAACAGTATTTTTAGTCGCTAAATTTGGCGACTAACTCTGTTTTTAGTCGCTAAATTTGACGACTAATTGTATTTTTAGTCGCTAAATTTGGCGACTAACTCTGTTTTTAGTCGGTAAATTTGGCGACTAACTCTGTTTTTAGTCGCTAAATTTGGCGACTAACTCTGTTTTTAGTCGCTAAATTTGGCGAC
>JAOVYX010019052.1:0-48582 GCA_035668315.1 Drosera spatulata
GTTAATTAATTACCTTGAGTCCTATAAATAGAGCTCATTTGTAAGGTATTATGTACACATTTTCAAGAGAAGAAAATCTCTCTTTGTCTCTCTAATCTCTCTCTAAAATATTTTATTATTTTGTTAATTTCGATAATTATCTTTCAAAGAAATTTATCCGACGAAACGTCTTTGCTATAATAGAGAGGACTTTGTTGGCTTTTACGCGTAAAATATCCTCTCCCGTACTAAAAAATTATAATATTATTTTATTTAAGAAATATATTTTATAAAAAATATAAAAGTATCTTTATTATTTATATCATATCATATTATTTTATTTTATTATTTTTTTCATTCATTTTAATCACACAAATTAAAAGATATATTATTTTTATAATAAAAAATAACATATATATAAATTATCGTATTAAATCAATTGATTGTAATTCTTTTAAATTTTGAAACGAAGATGATATTTTTGAAAGAAAATTCCAGGTATCTACCCTTGGTATTTAACTTTATGATTCGTGGGGAGATCTACCTAAAAATATGATTACTCTTCCACGGCGATTGTTATTTTGGCATCTATTTCACTTTCTCTGAGTTGAAGACCGACGCGCAAATCAACCAATAGAGTTAAGCTACAGCTTGTTTTGAAGCGATAGAAGTATTTCTCCCCTTCCATGGAAAAATATTATTAATATTTTTTTTAGGTCAGTCCATAATAAATATGATATTTTTTTAATAAAATTTTTTTATATAAAAAATATCAAATCATTTATAGTGCATTCATTAATTTTTTTCATAATTGTTATAATAAACTTCACTATCAATATAAATTCAATAGATATAAAATATCATGTCAAGTCAAACGATTGCGTTTTTTATAAAATAAAGAAAATATATCTTTAAAAACTCATCAAAATAAATCGATTATATTAATAAATCATGTCAAATCAATCCTTCTCATGTTGGATTTTATCCTTCTTAATGTGGCTCACATCAATACTTTCAATGACATCAATCCACATAAATAATTTTTAGTGTTTTGGGAGTTGAAATAATTACTCTCTTCGTCCCATATTATTTATAATGTTTTCTTATTTGGATCGTCCCAAAATATATATATATAATATTTTTTTAATCATTTCACATAAAAATTTAAATCTATTTAATCTACTATATTTAACTATTTTTTCTCAGAACCGTTGCACCAATCCTTCTCATGTTGAAATTTATCCTTCTTAATGTGGTTCACATCAATATTTTCAATGACATCAATCCACATAAAACATTTTTAATGTTTTGGGAGTTGAAATAACTACTCTTTCCGTCACATATTATTTATAATGTTTTTTTTATTTGGATCGTTTCAAAATATATGTAATTTTTTTTTAATCATTTCACATAAAAAAATTCAAACCTATCTAATCTGTTATAGTGTACTCAACTATCTTCTTTCATAATTGTTACAGTATATCCTTCTATCACTAAAAAAATATTCATTCTTCATTATTTTTTATAAAAATTCAATATACACATAAATTATCGTGTCAAATAAAAATATTATATTTAATTGAGGACAAAGAAAATATCTACTACTAGAGAAAAGACTACTAACCATGTTCCGATACTACTAGAGAAAAGATTAACTTATCTTAATGAGAACAAGATGTTATAGTTAATAGTCCCAATAATAGAACATGCAAGATGGAGATTAATCGAATGTTGAAACTTTTTCACAAAATTCGTCTCTCCGTCCCATAATTTTATAATATTTATTTTATGTATATAAATTTAGAATTTTTTTTTCAACCTTTAATTCTCAACCACATAATATCTCTCTCCCCCTATTTTAAAATCCTAATCACAAAATACTTTTCAAATATAAAAACGTTATAATAATTTGGGACGGATCAATTAGGAAAAAGGTTATAAAAATTTTGAGACGAGGGAATAATAAACAATATTATTAATACTGTATTAAGCAACAAAAAGTATTAGAATCGGTACCAAGATGTTAACTTTTTCAATTTCAGTTTTGTAAACCATGTTACGATCCATATCAACAATGTCTGTGAGTGTGATTGATTCAAAGCAGAAACTAAACAGCATAAAATAAATACACGAATATTTATCCTGCTTCGTGATATACAGCTTGAAAACTACTGAAAGGGTGTATGCTTACATTCATGCCTCCGTAGGGTGTTCTAAACACTTGCACTATTCTTCTTTCTCTCTTTATAGATAATTCGACCCATTTACAAATTTACCTATGAACATGTTGATATTGCTTCCTCAAACGAAATTATTGGAATATAATAATGTTGCATAAAACGTGACAAAATAATGTGGTTAAAATAAGTTTTCGTAGAAAACTTGTTTGGGTGAAATGAAAGGAAGCAAAGATTGTTTGAAAATCTTTATCGAC
The DNA here is from genome assembly GCA_035668315.1 of Drosera spatulata. Lineage (NCBI taxonomy): Eukaryota > Viridiplantae > Streptophyta > Magnoliopsida > Caryophyllales > Droseraceae > Drosera > Drosera spatulata. The sequence goes on from JAOVYX010019052.1 coordinate 2,414, forward strand.
ATTGGGGTTGTGGAAAGTGGAGTGCGCATATATAAAGACTTCTCCACTACATCTCTCTTGAATTAATTGTTAAGACATATGTGATTTTAAACACATGCGTGCGCGCACGTGTCGGGTTGGGCTAGGCTTGGGTAAACGATGCTCCTAGAACACCAAACACGTGTATGTTATTTTTGGACAAACTTAGAACTAAATTATAAGTGTTTTGTTACTTTAGGAAGTCGTCGCGACCGTGACGAGTGTAGAATGTGTGCTAAGGGTTTGAATGTGTGCTAAGGGTTTGTATGATCGTCATGGCCCGTGACTTGTGTGTAATGGCCGATGAAAATACGCGCTGAGAGCAAAGTCCTGAAAATGCTTTAGTAACGGCCCATGAAAACTTGGTCATGATCCATGAGAAACCATGACGTTGTAAACCAGTGGAGAGGGCATTAGTTATGGCCCGTTAAGACTTGTCACGGCCCGTGACAAAAGTCTGTAACGATCGTGGAAAGGCTTGTAACGGCTGATACGACGCCCAGAAACAGTTTCCAAACTATTTTTTCCCTCCAAAAACTACACCATTTCACCTAGGGTCGTGTTACTTAGCATTTAGAACAACTTTCAATATATATAACTCATTCCAAATCAGATTGAAATACACGACGCATACCACATTCAACATCCTTGGATTATAAAAGGAAATCTCTACATTCAATACTGATTTCTCTTAACTTTTAGAAAGAGATTTCAAGGAATTTTTTTCGGGATCGCTTCTCGCAATCCTCACAAAAGACTTAGTTATATCGTGAAGGGTTGTTCATCTATAACCTATATCTTAGAGGGTTGTTCGTCTATAACCTGAACGATCTTCGTATATTCGAAGTGGGGACGAATGAATCCTTGAAGAGAGTTGAAGTTACAATGCCTTTAATTCTATAGTTTGTGTTTTTCGTGTGGCACACTTCGCATATATTTTCCTAACAAGTTTAAGGATTTATTGATCTCAATCAACATGGAGGGCTAATTACAGAAGATGATGAACCAAGACTTCGTTAGACTCGACAAGTTCGACGGGAATAACTTTTTTCGTTGGCAAGACAAGATGTGGTTCCTCCTTACGGCATTGTAAAATATCTACATCCTTGATCCAACACTTCCACAGACCCTGGATGATTCAGTACTAAAGGAGGAAGAATAATCCAACGTCGTGAAGATAGAGTGTTTGAGGAAGGAGAGGAAGAAGCACGAGGAGGACAAGTTGCTATGCCGCGGTCACATTCTCAACACACTACCTGACCACCTCTATGATCTCTTCGCAGACAAATCCGCAAGAGTGATATGGGAGGCTCTGGAGTTCAAGTACAAGGCCAAGAAGGAAGATACCAATAAGTATTTAATAGCCAAGTACAAGGCAAACAGAGCGGGACTAATGTGCATCATGTGGAGGCTAGTTCTTTCAAGCACTTGAAGGTGAAGAGAAACGGTGGGGACTTTAAGAAGAAAGCCTCAAAGTTCACCAAGAAAATCGGACAATAAGCAAGGCATAATAATTCCGAGAAGAAGAAGCATAACTTGTGCCATGTGTGTGGCAAACCAGATCACTATACAAGGGAATTTCGATTTCGCAAAAGTGTTGATCTTAATAACGTTAATGTGCTTGAAGAACACCTTGTGGTGATGGTTATCGATTGAAGTCTTATGTCCATGATCTATGAAATCAACATTGCAACTGAATTTGCATGTTGGTGGCTAGATTCTGACACAACCATTCATGTGTGTAAAGACCACGATATGTTCAAAACCTTTGAAGAGGTAAAGGACGGTGAAGTGCTTACGGGAAATGATGCTCGTGCCAAGATTAAGTGCAAGGGGACTGTGGACATCAATTTTACTTCCAAAAAATATTTTATCACTTCTTAATATATTGTATGTACTCGAAATTAGAAAGAATTTTATTTCTATTGACTTGCTTGATAAGAAGGGATTCAAAGTGTCTTTTGAATCGGGTAAGAGGACTCTCACAAAGAATGGTGTCTTTGTTGGGAAAGAAAATTCATGTAATGACATGTACAAACTAAGTACTAATATTAATAATAATATTCTTATTGCTTATGTTCTTGAGTCCTCTACTTTATGACATCAACGTTTGGCTCATTTGAATGCTAAGTACATTTGAAGCACGAAAAATTTAGACATGATTAAAGTTGGCAAAGATGACCTTGAGAAATGTGAAGTGTATGTAAAGTCTAAGATGCTGAATAGATCACTTCCCAGTGTGGAAAGAAACTCCCAAAACCTAGACTTAATCAATTTCAATATATGTGAATTGAATAGAATCTTGACAAGAGATGACAAGTGATATTTCATTACCTTTGTTGATGATGCTAGTAGATTATTGTATATGTATCTACTTAGATCAAAAATGAAGTTTTTGCCATGTTCAAGAAATTAAAATCGGAAGTACAGAACCAACTTGAGAAGAAGATTAAGGTTCTACGTTCCGATAGAGGTGATGAATACTTCTTTAATGAGTTTGATGAATTTTGTGACGAATATGGTATAATTTATCAAAGGACAGCCACGTACACACTGCAACAAAATGGTCTAACCGAAAGAAAAACTATAACTTTAGTTGAAATGATGAATTGCATGCTTAATAATGCCAAGTTGCTACATAATCTACGGGGTGAACCTCTTTACACTGCATGCCACATATATAATAGGGTTCCATCTTCTAAAAGAAAAGAAAATCCTTATGAATTATGGCATGATAACAAACTTAATTTGGACTATTTTAAAGTGTGAGGGTGCTTAGCAAACTCGGTTCTAGAGTTTCCGGTCCTAAACGAACCAAACTTGGTTCTAGAGCACTTGGAAGTGTATTTGTTGGCTATGCCGAGAATAGCAAAGCTTATAGACTTCTTGATTTAGAATCACATGTCATTGTTGAATCTAGAGATGCAGAGTTCTTTGAAGATAAATTCAGTAATGATTTTGTGATTATAGAAGAAGATCATAATGAACCTAATGAATCAACAACTAGTGAACCACAGAGAAAGGAACCTAATATTCCACAACAAGTTGTTGAGCCTAAAAGAAGTACTAGGATAAGGAAAGAAAAGACCTTAGATCTAACTTCATTTCTGCCCAATCAATAATCTTCTTAGTTGAAGGAGATAAGAAGAGTAATTCTTTCACTAAAATACCTTATGTATATGCTCTAGAAGATGATCCTAAAACATACAATAAAGCAACGTCATCTATACATTCTGCATTTTGGAATGAAGCCATAAATGATGATATGGATTCAATAATCGGGAATAAGAATGGGTATTAGTAGATTTACCTAAAGGATCTAAACTTAGCAGGTGTAAGTAACCCCGATAGAACTATACAAGCCTTTAAAGGCAAGATTAGTAGCTAAGGGATTTAGACAAAAGGAAGACATTGATTATTTTGATACTTATGCTCCCGTTGCTCAAATTACTTCTATTAGAATATTAATTCCATTGTCTTCACTTTATCATCTTCATGTCTATCAAATGGATGTGAAGATCGCCTTCTTAAATAGAGACCTAAATGAAGAAGTATATATAGAGTAATTCGAATGGTTCGTGTTACCCGAAAATGAGAGGAAAGTATGCAAATTAATCATATCCCTTTATGGTCTCAAACAAGCCCCTAAATAATGGCATGAAAAGTTTGATACCACTACACCTGTTTATGGTTTTTGTCATAATACTACAGATGGATGCATTTACTCCAAGTTCAACAAAGAGTATGGTGTCATTGTGTGTTTGTATGTTGAAGATATGTTGATCATTGGCACTGACATGATTGGAGTGAATGAAACAAAGAAGTATCTATCATCGATCTTTAAAATGAAAGATCTTGGTGAAGTTGATACCATTTTGGGTATCACGATCAAGAGGCATCGTAAGGGTTTAGCTATGAGTCAATATCATTATATTGAGTAAGTGCTTACAAAGTTCAATCATCTTAGATTGAAAGAGCAAAACACGTCTTTTTTTGTGAATACTAAGTTGGAGAAAATATCGGTACAGAGGTGGCTCAACTTGAATATCCAATTACAATAGGTAGTTTGATATATGTCATGCATTGCACTAGACCAGATATTGCTTACTTCGTGTGTAAACTTAGTAGATATACTAGAAACCCAAGCGTTGCACATTAGAGAGCTATTGGTAAACCATTGGATTATCTCCAGAAAACAAAAGACTTGGGATTGTTTTATCATGGAGAACCCGCCGTGTTAGAGGGATACTCGGATGTGAGTTAGATCACCAACATTGGTAACAACAAATCCACAAGTGGGTGGATTTTCAATTAGCGGGTGGTGCAATTTCATAGGGTAGCAAGAAACAAACATGCATATCTCATTCGACTTTGGAGTTGTAGTTTATTCCACTAGCTTCTTGTGGACAAGAAGCGGATTGGATTAGGTACTTGTTGCTTGACATTAAGTTGTGGCATATTATGGTGAAGCGACTTTGGCAAGGGCATATTATAGTACCACTTATAATGATAAGTCTAGACATATTGGTCTAAGACATGACTTTGTGAGACAATAGATACAAGGTAGTATCATTACAATTGTCTATGTAAAGTCCAATCAAAACTTTATGGATCCATTACTAAACCACTTGGTATAGACCTCGTGGCTAGTACTAGAAGAGGAGTGAGATTGAAATCATTCTAAATCGGTAGTGATGGTAACCCAACCTGAACTTAGGAAATACCCCTATACTTTGGGTTTAATGTGGTTAAAACAAGTCGTTATGATCAGTTAGTGTATTGTTGCAAGCTTAAATGCTCTTAATGAGATTTGAATGTGCTCTAATAATGGAGGCACAAAATCTCACCTATATGAACTAGAAGTGGCGCCGCTTCTTATGGTATGTTATGGTTTACACTCTAAATGTTCATGAAATCGGGATATACACATTGTCATAAAAGTACTAAGTGAGCGGAATTCTCATCGAGAAAGGAGAATTGTATGAGTGTGATACCTACAGTCATATCACGAGGTTTGTTTGTTTAATCTTCGGAGACCAACTAAATCGATTTGGCTTTGAAGGACTTACATTATGTAAGGTTTAATGCGAGAGTAACCTATCTTTATGCATATAAGGTTTGGAGACTAATCCGATAAAGGAGTTTTCAACCAAGTGGGGGATTATTGATATTGTTCCCTTAAACGTAGTTATTGGGGCATAATAATGTTGCCTAAAACGTGACAAAATAATTGGTTAAAATAAGTTTATGTATAAACTTGTTTGGGTGAAATGAAAGGGATCAAAGGTTATTTGAAAACCCTTACTCACATTGGTGGTGTGAGAAGTGGAGAGAGTATATATAAAGACTTCTTCACTACATCTCTCTTCAATAAATTACTAAGGCATATGTGCTTGGGCTTGGCTTTGGCTTTGGCTTTGGTTTTTGCTTTAGAAATAAATTCTAAGTGTTTTGTAGCATAAGGAAGTCGTCACGATCGTGATGAGTGTAGAAATGTGTGTTAAGGATTTGTGCGATAGTCACGGCCCAATGACATGTGCGTAACGGCCCGTGAAAATACACGCCGAGAGAAGGCTTTAGCCATAACCCGTGAAAACTTGATCACGGCCCATGAGAAACCATGTCGTAGCAAGACAGTGGAGGGGGCATTAATTAGTTACGGCCCATGAAGGCTTGTCAAGGCCCGTGACAAAAGTCTGTAACGACTGTGACCAGGCTTGTAACGATCGATGTCCAGAAACAATTTTCAAACTGTTTTGTCCCTCCAAAAGCTACATCATTTCACCTAGGGTCATGTTACTTCGGATTTCAAACAACTTTCATTGTATACAACTCATTCCAGATCAGATTGAAATAGACAACGCATGTCATATTCAACATCCTTTGATTGCAAAAGAAAATCATTCAATACCAGTTTCTCTCAACTTTCACAAAGAGATCCCAAGAGGATTTCTTCGGGAACGTTTCCCGCAGTTTTCACAAAAGATTTAGTTATATCCTGGAGGGTTGTTCGTCTATACCTTAAGCAATCTTCGTATATTCGAAGAGGGGATGAATAAATCCTTAAAAAGAGTTGAAGTTACAATTTCTCCAAGTATATAGATCATGTTTTTCATATTGCACTCTTCGTATACATTTTTCGAACACATGTAAGTCACATAGCTAACCTTAACTATAAGGACAACCCAAACAGAATAAACCCAACCTAGACATGCTCGCTCTTGAGATTTTTGACTACTTCACGTCTTCGTCTGATGAGCACTACGCTCAACCAGTACGGGGGTTCTGCTCACGGGCCATGAGTTGCGGATTAGATTTATTTAAATCGTATCTTTTATGGGTCAATAAATATAACCCATGTATTATCCGTTCACATGAGTTATATTGTGATTTAATACCATCTGATACGCTCTATAATCCTCTATTTCAATAATTCTTTGCTACAATGTTTTGTGGTGGTGTTTTGAGGGGTTTTTTCCCCTGTGCTCGCACATTAAATTTGTGTGTCGTCGTCGTTATTTGTCTCATTCTAGTATCTTCAAATTTTCACTCGCAACTCCTAGGCAAACTTTAGCCCTATAATTCTACAGAATAACTCTATTCTATCCACTCCTATATAGCACATGTAAACAACTCAAGTTGCACACTACAACATATGATAATTAGAAAATAATAGATTATCTAGTAGCACACAACAAGTTTAAATTTCAACTGCTGATTCCCTTGAAAATATAATTCAAAACTTTCAAACCTTTGTAGTTGAAAAATCCAAAAGAGAACACCTAGTGTATGCTTGATCTCCTTCAGATTTGGTGCAATGTGGTTTGTGCATGCTTAAGTTTTCAAAAACAACTCTGTTAATTAGAACCAAGAGGTGGGCAGAATTGAGAGAAAAACGATTATGGCTAAAGAAGTAGAGGGGAGATGAGTTTGTTGTCATGTTCCACGCATATAGTTTGTTGAAAACATACTCTTCACCTCTCATACAAACAAATCTCAGTCTAAACGGTTCAAAAACATTTAACTCAATTGTAGATAACAAAATTTTTGTAAAGACCCGAAAATTTATAAAAATTTATTTTCTAGATAATTAATAAAAGTAATAGATTATTGAAGGTTAAAAATTATAAAACGGATACATATAAGTTCGTTTGACGAAAGTGAGCTAAAATGGTGAAATTAAAACCCTAACCTAAATGGTTAAAAATTTCTAATCGTACCATCTCATGGCCATGAAGAGTTACGAGTTACGTAAAGCTAAAGTCCATAAACATGTAATGATCATAAACAAGATATGTTATGATCATGACAAGAGTATACATGGTACTCTAACCTTATGAGGATCTTGTAACTTAACCATATTTAGAATGTGACAAGAGAAGTATGTAACATAGCTAAGTATAGAGAATGATTATTACAAGAGCTTGTTACACAACATGATGATTAGGGACAAAGGGAATAAGAATCCTTTCCCTTTAATCCTTTAGCCTTTACACCCCTAAGATGCTCTACTTTCCTAACCATCCCTTCTTTACATCCTAGCCAAATCATTCCCTCCTCTCTCATTCCTCTCATTTCACTCTCCCAACCTCTAAATTCAGCAAGAGTTTTCCTTAAACATAAGGCAACAAGAGGAGAAACAAGGAGAGAAAGAGGAGACAAGCTTGAAGAGGAGGAGGAGATGAGGTTCTTGATTGATAATTGTATGGAAAATCATAGAATCTGTGATCAAATTTCGATTTTAGTATATGTTGAAGGGTCGTATGTCTAGTTTCTGATGAAGTTGATAGATCATGATTTGGAATCTTGAAGCTTATGTAATAAATCAAAACGTGCGTGAAAGTCCTAGAAATATCCTAGAGAGGGGGGGGGGGGGGGGGAGGGTGAATAGGTTATTTCAAAGATTTTATCAGACAACATAGCAAAGCTATTGGCTAGACTGTACTACCTGAGTTTGCTGCAGTTAGGGGAAGTTCTACAGTTGAGACTTTGGCTTTGAAAAACTTGTCTCTTTGGACCTTTTAAGATTCACCTGACACTTTAGAAATAAAGAGCAGTGCAGAAATATAAGTGACACAGGATTTATACTGGTTCAGACACCTGTTACCAATAAGTAACAAGAGCTTAGTCCAGTCTTTCCTCGGTGACCTGTGTACCCAAGCCAAGAGGAGGTTCACTATCTTCTTGTTTGTGGCTTACAAGAGAAACCCCTTTACAACAAGACTCTTCTTGTAAAAGGATGAAGAACCTAGATCTTGCAGTGCTCTGCTGCAGTTACTATTCTTCACTTGCAGACTAGTGAACCTTCTTCAGAGATCCTGAATCTTCAATTTAGATCGTACACAGCAAGTCTCCAAGGCTTTTCTTTCTTTAAAATCTCTCAAGTGATATTCAAACTTTCTCAGACTTGTCCAACCTTTTTTCTTGTGCACTTTGTCTTTCCTTTTATAGGCTCACGAAACCAGAATCCGTGATTGTAGGATCTGATAGTGACAGCTTTATCCTCTACTGCAGTAGACTGACCTGCCTTCACCTTTTCTGATCCTGTACACATCCCCATTGCCTCAACTTCTTGTTTTTGACCCCTTTCTTGTTCCTTTCCATTCCAGCACAACTTATACTTCACGCAGACTTATGCACCAGGTCTACTGCACGCCTCTGCTGCGCCCTCGACTGCATGACCTGTGCTGCACAATCTTCATATCCAGCCTTTCTGTAACTTCACTTGCACTAAGTACTGCAGCCAGTCTGCTGCAACTTAGCTCCCACTTAACTGCTTCCAGACCTCATCTGCTCAGCCTGCTAGTGTAGCCTCGTCTGCACTCAATCTTCTGTAAATCAGCTTGCATACTTACACTGCGAGATGGCTCACTTCACTTTACTGTTAGAATTGGCCTTGAACATCGGAATGGTCCTAGATCATGAGAACTCTGAGTCACTTTGGCTGCTGAATGCATCTGATCTTTGAGATATGATTTTGTAGCCCTTGTAGTCTGCATAGCCCTCGTCTGCATGCCTCTGCTGCATGACCTCTGGCCCTAGTCTGCAACTACCTAGCTAACTATTACAACCTAAGCATCTATTACATACATAATTTCTTCTTAAGTCTTGTTCATCAATTCCTATACAAAAGGAGGGATTGCATATTCCTATCAGTGTGGGTATGTTAACCTATAAAAAGCTAGATGCAGTGAGGAATTTGTGGCTTAATCCAGAATCACTCAGTAAGAGTTAGAAAACGAGTCTTATATCACTGGAAAGGTCTTAAAGTCTACTTTTTGAAACAGTTTGCAAATCTAGATTTGGTATAGTATGTAAAGAGTTATAAGCTTTTTAGTCAAATAAGATCAAACTGTATGAACTAGCAGAAAATATAAACTTTAACGAATAAAGTGCTATTGTTTGTAAGGTTTCATGGTGGAAAATCTAATTCTATGGAAAGGTTATAGAGTTTAGTTTATGTTGAATTTTATAAAATAGTTTTTGAAGCTGTATACGAGACGTTATAGATTTAAACGTGTCAAAGGGTCATATTGGATAGAATCCGAGAGTGACGGTGTTTGATCCTGAAACAACTCCACATGTTCACAAACACTTCTAATAATGATAAATATATAAAATCATCATCATTGAAAATCAAAATAAGTATCAAAGGCTTGTACAAAGCTCAGCATCACCTTATAATATTAATATGATAGTTTTTCACGAAAGTACGAACAAATATGCTTAACTTTGTAATGTGAACAAATATTCACAAGGGAATATATTAATATGTGAATCCAATTGTATTATAGGACTTGAAGAGGCTGCTCGTTGTCACTTAAGGACGAGGTTGAGCATGTGCATGTAAAGAACTATGATAAAAGATAACGTTTACACTTATTATGTGTGGCGATGCATATTATTATTCCGTGAGTGTAACACTATGGGTTGGAATCTTTGATCGTAGTCACTAATTATGGTGGCGATGTATATTATTACACTGTGAGTGTAATAGTATACGTTGGAATCTTTGATCGTAGTCACTAATTGTAGTTGACGTAAATTGGTGACTATAACATTTAGACTTCTTATGTGTGGCGATGCATATTATTATACCATGAGTGTAATAATATGTGTTGGAATTTTTGGTCGTAGTCACTAATTGTGCATGACGTAAAATGATGACTGTAATGTTTAGAATTTTGATTTGTGATGATGCATTCTAGTATACCTAGGGGTATATAGTCATATGATGGTTTCTGTGAAATTGACATAAAATGTGTCCAACGTACCTTATTATCTATCACTTGTTGTGTGCCGTGATGAGATAATATATGGTGTGTGTTATGTCTTGTTTGTTGGTATAATGAGGGTGACTATGTGAAAGGAGTGTAAATTCATAATTGATGAGATGATTTCGTGGTATAAAACATAAAGAGCGTTGTGTCTGTCATTTGTGTTATACAGTGACTTGGTGGCGACATTCTTTCATCGACCCTAGGAGGTCATTTTGGTAGGAGGGTACCTCACTAGAGGAGACCCTGGGCTTCGATTTGGCAGAACCTCTTTTACGAATATCCTTTTTTTCCTAAAGCTGAAAAGAGCTTATTTATGAAATTAAATAAGTCTCACCAAGGGCATAATTATAACATTGAGGGTATCTATTGTCTGTTGTCTCTATGTGGTTGATATGATGATAAATATAACAGAGTCTTGAGTGAGCTGCTGAGTGCAGCAGTGCGTGAGACTTAGACTGGGGATCTGTCGTATCAAAGTGTCATTGTCTCAGTTTGTTTGATATAGAGATCTTGGTAAGTGTAACAGAGTCTTGAGTGAACTGTTGAGTGCAGCAGTGCGTAAGATTTGGACCGGGGACCTGTCGTGTCACAGTGTCATTGTTTCAATTTGTTTGATATGGAGGTCTTGATTGTCATACCATAAAGGATATGATGGTAGCAAATGGTATTAATAATGTCTGGAATATCGATTGACGTATGGCTTCGAGCGTTATTAGATGGTGTTAAATGTGCTTATGTGACTGGGGTGAATCACCGGTATGCTTATGATGGTAACTGTGAATGCTAGATTGGCAGGATAGTTCCAGAGTGCTGGAACAAAGTATCCAAGTGCTCATTTTCTTTTCTTTATTTTTTTCTTACCTTCTTCTCTCTGTTCTCTTAAATGGTGTGTTGATTCCAGAGTACTGGAATATATGATCTAAGTGATCAAACCTTTTTTCTTTTCTTCCTCTTATGTATCCCTTGGGAAGGGGGCTGACAAGTTATTGAGCTCTTATAGCTCACGGCAACTATTTTTGTGTGTGTTTCCTCTCCTCTTTGTTATAGGTGCAAGACTTGGAGGAGATGTATGACCTAAGATTTGATGCTAGATGTAACTTATGTGTGAAAGGTATTCTGATCTTAGAAATAGATGTAAATTCTGCTGCAAAGGTGATATTCTGTGTTATGATTGAGTGCATCAAAAGTTTCTAAACTAATGATGTTTACGTGAATTTAGCTTAAGTCTTATGACTAAGCCAGTAAGTATAGTTTTTGCCTAACTGAGCCCTTGGGCCCAGCAGTAGTAATGTCACATGGATTCCTATGAAAAGTTCATGAAAGTCAGGGCGTTACAACTTTACTAAAAAAAATTTGGATCCACATAAAAACATATAGGGTTAAAAACCAAATAATCCTCAGTGCTCACAGGGTCGATACCAAAGCCCATCCCATAATATAGAATGTTTTGAATACTTATTTTGGCCTTGTGCTCCTAATGTAAACTTAAGCTTACTGGATTTTCATACCTTATATATTTGGACTAGACATCTGAACTTGACTTTATGATTGATCCAGGCCCCTTTATCTTTGCAAGAACTCTTCACCTTGGTTGGACCTTTCATTCTTCTCCTGTATTAATGGACATAATTCTTCAGATCCTCCTTGTGAAAGTCCAAGCATGAGTATCCGTTCATCATAAAATATGATCTCCCAACACTCACACAAAATAAATCAAGGCACCTTGTGGGAAATACTTCGTTATCATCAAAACAAAGAAATATTGAATGATCATACAAAGGTCCAACAGTAGTTATGGTGGTATTATTATAAATGAAAACCACATGAGAGAAGCATATCTCCTTTGCTGCTCTCTCTGCTCTATAAATAGCACCTTAAGGGCACCATAATCTCATGCTCTAATTGAGAGAAAGTGAGAGAAACCAAATTCAGAGAGACGAGTAAGAAGAAAGAAGCATCGAGAGGACGATGGAGGGATAGGTAGCAATAGCGATTTGCTATCAATGCTCATAATCCTGCCACTGTGGTGAACGGTAATCCTGTTTCCCTTTGTTTGTTAATTGATTTGGAGAACGTATGGACAAGATCCATTAAATAGTCTGATAGGAATATGCAATCCCTCCAATTGAATAGAAATTGATGAACAAAACTTAGGACAAAAACCATGATGTAGTTAGTATGCTTAAGCTAGAAATCAGGTAAGTAATCTGCAGTCTAGGTTTAGTGCGGAAGAGCATACGGCCATAAATGGAGAGTATTGTCGGCCACCAGATGCAGACCACTACTAGGTGATTTCAGCAAGACAGTTAAGACATACATGGACAACAAAAGATCTGCAAATGCTTTAGGATCTATGATCAATCTTGTTGACAAGGGCCAACACAGCAATGCAGAAAAGGTTACAACAATACTAAGTGCAGACGTGGTTGCAGCAGTGACCGGGTACAGATGAGATCTCAACAGTGCGGGGCGCAGACTAAGTTACAGCAGACTGAGTGTAGCAGAGCTGATTGCAAGGTTGGACAAGGATCAAAGGATTGGTCAAATTTAAGATTTGAGATATGGAGAATCTGTACTAGGATCAGAAAGGTTGAAGCAGATCTGTCAACATCAGTGATGGGGTCACTGTGTGCAAACAGAAAATCTGTCAACAACTGAATAGTACAGTCACGGGTTTTCATTTCCTTAGCCTATAAAAGGAGATCAGAGGAGCTTAGATAAAAAACTAATGAAGAACGATTGAACGTACAAGAATGAACAAAAAATCTGAATTCATTGTGTAAGTTGTACAAACGAGTTGAATCGAAGAAACAGGAAGAAGGGAGTTCATTAGTCTGCTATGAGGAACAAGAAGCTACAGCAAAGTCCAAGGAAGGATCTGTGCAAGGATCTAGGTTCTTCGCCTTTAGCAAGCCGTAGACTTGTAAAGGGGTTCTCTTGTAAATTAGAAACAAGAAGATAGTGAACTCACCTCTTAAGTTAACTATACTGGTCACCAAGAGAAGAATGGACTAAGCTCTCGTTGATCAGTTGATAGCGAGCGTCTGAACCAGTGTGAAATCCTGTGTTCTTATTTTTCTGTATATTGCTTTACATATTAGAACTGTTAAAAATCTATCAAGTAGTACAAAGAGACAAGCTTTCAAAAGCGTAGGTCTGTACAGCAGACACATCATGCATTCTGCAACATAAACTAGTGCTTGTTAGTCAAACACTTTACTGACTTATATCAAAAATTTTAAAACAACCTATTCACTCCCTCCCCTCTCTAAGTTGTATCTCTAGGAATAACAATTGATATCAGAGCCTGACTTTTCAGACTTAACAGTTTTTGAAAAGAAAAGGTCATTACTTTTGATATAAGACTGCAAAGAAATTACTAACAGTTTATTTTGTCAAGTAAACATGGCTCCTCCAAAGCTACCCAAGTGTCCTAATAGTGGCGAGCCACCAGCATGTTCATTTGACAAGTTCAATCACTGGAAACTGAGAATGCTAGCACATCTAGACTCAATAGATGAAAGAATGCATGATATAATCATAGATGGGTCATACATGCCAAAGATGCCAGATCCACTCGATGCTTCAAGGGAAGTGGACAAACCCAAGTCTCTCTGGACAAAGGTGGATTAGGACTTGCTGCTAGTAGATAGAAGAGCCAGAAATCAAATCTTCAAAGCACTTGATGATGACATGTTCGAGATAGCGGTTCACACAACCACTGCAAAAGAAGCTTGGGACGCTCTACTGCTCAAAAACGAAGGAACAAATGAGATCAGAGAGAACAAGAAGGATGTTCTTATGCAGTAGTAGGACTGGGTATGAATGAGACCTGATGAAAATCTAACCAATTTTTATGAGAGATTCAACGTGCTAGTCAACAATCTCAAAACTCTAGGGAAGACTTTTGATAATAAAGAAGTCAACCTGAAGTTTATGAGATCCCTTGGTGAAATATGGGGAACAAAGAAAATAGCAATAAGGGAGTCCAGGTATCTTTCAAAAATGTCTCTAGCACAGCTATATGGAGTGCTGCATACCTATAATCTTGAAGTAGAGCAAAAAATGCAAATCGATGAGGCTAGAAAGAAGACTCTGGCTTTCAAGGCACAAGAAAAAATTCTAAGATCTATGAAGGAAGAGGACAAAAGTGACACCGCATCTGCAAGTGAGCAGACAATCTCAAAGGAACTTGTACTAATGGGCAAGAAATTCAGAAAGCTATTCAAAAAGAAGAATATAAAAAAGAACATCTCAAGCAAGGCCAAAGAAGCAAAAAAAGAGGTCTTTTACAACTATGGAAAGTCAGGACACTTGGTTGCACAATGCAGACGACCAGCACAGGAATCCTCTACATAAAGAACCAAGAAAGACTATAGCAAAGACAACTCTTGAAGAAAAGAAAAAGGCAAGGCCTATGCTGTGAAGACATGGAGCGATACAGACTCAGATGACGAGGAAATAATTTCAAATAAATAACTCTGTTTCATGGCAAGGACTGAAGAGAGACAACAGGTATTTGATCTCTCAAACTTTGATGCTACTAACTAAGGGAAGCTCTTCAAGGGACCTATGAAAACTTTATTGCTCTTTTAAGAGAAAATAAAGACAACCTCGAACTAATTGCAATCTTCAAAGAAAATTACAATCTGGCCTGTAAAGAAATTTATTGTAAGTCATATGATTTGATAGTTGTCCAAAATGAACTAAAGGAATCAGATGAGAAGGTAAAACTTCTCATTGAAGTAGTGGAAATACTCACAAAAAGAAATGCTGAGTTGTAAACTCAGATAGACACATGGAATGAAAAGACCTTGAACTTGCAGAAAATATTAATCATGGGTCAATCCTCATGTGATCGATCAGGATTAGGATACAAAAAGTGGATGAGGGATGCTGTACACTCAAAAGCCAATAATGTCAGTCCAGCTAGCAAGAAAGAGGTAAGGGAGACCTCTGTAAAAGTATTGGAGAAGGGAAGCACCTCTACTGCAAAAGAAAGGCAGAGCAGTAAAGTCTCTGTTACCCAACCCTCGGGCAAAACAGCAGCACAAACAAGTGCAAACCACCACAAAGTGCATATAGTAAAAAATTATAAGATAGAAGTTGATAAGAGGTCACACAAATCTCAGTATGCACCAAACTACTCAGTATGGAACAAAACTTCCAATACTGCATGGTGACGACCATATTTGAAACCTTTCAGCATATGCAGAATGTAGCGGAGGAAATGGGAAAACTCAAGCAGACAACCTAGAGTTGTAAGACCAAGGATTTATTGCTATAGTTACGACAAACCCGATCACAAAGTATTTGATTGCTGGACACCACACAAAAATATTATTCAAATGTGGATGCCCAAATTTAACAAGTAAGGACCCATACTTGTGGATACCATGTATAAAAGTTCATCCCCTTATTGCAGGAACAACAAGATGGGACATGATACTTGGACAGTGGATGCTCAGGACACATGACAGGGAACAAAAGTCTATTAAGGGAATACAAAAAAGTAGAAGGACCTCTAGTCATCTTTGGAGGAGGCAAGACAGGTAAAACTAAAGGTTATGGATACCTTGGTACAGGTTCCCTAAACTTTAGAAATGTAGCTTATGTTAAAGGATTAGAACACAACCTGCTTTCCATTAGTCAATTATGTGACAAAAATTATGATATTTCCTTTACCCATGATTCATGCCAAGTAAAAGATAAAATCACCAAAGAAGTCAAACTGATAGGAACTAGAAAAGGAAACATGAATGCACTAGACTTCAATTTATCTCAGTCAGCAAGTTTTAAATTAATAAAATCATCCAAAAAAAAAAAAAACTAGAGTTCTTGAACTACTCCACATGGATCTTTTTGGACCAGTAGAAGTAGAAAGTTTAACTAGAAAGAAATATACCCTAGTTATAATAGATGATTACTCAAGATATACATGGATAATATTCTTATACAAAAAGAGTGAAACTTGCAGTCTGCTGACTATGTTTTTGAGACAAGTGCAAAATGAAAAAGGAACTGAAGTAGTCATAATCAGAAGTGATCATGGCACTGAATTTAATCCAGCAGGAGTTTATAAAGGCTGAACACAACTTCTCAGCACCTAGGACACCACATCAGAATAGTGTAGCAGAATGAAAAAATAGGACACTCATAGAAGCAACCAGAACAATGCTTGCTGATGCAGATTTACCTAAAAATTTCTGGGCTGAAGCAGTAAACACTGCATGTTATGTTCAAAATAGGTGTCTTATACATAACCTACATAAAAAGACTCCTTATGAGTTATGGAAAGGAAAGACACCAAGTGTGAAGTACTTTCATGCATTTGGATGCAAATGTTACATTCACAATAATGACAAGCAATACATAGGAAAATTTAACCCTAAGACAGATGAAGGAATGTTTCTAGGATATTCTACGACTAGCAAAGCTATCAGAGTGTATAATAAGAAAACACAAATAGTTGAGGAATCAATCCACGTTTCCTTTGATGAATCTGATATATTCGTTCGAACTACTATTGTTCTTGATGAGGAATGTGCATGCATAGATGATGAACAGGATACTGACAAGAACTCTAATGTTGCAGAAAAGGATGAGCAGTCTGCAGACACAGAAGGAAACATTATTGCAGCAGAACCAGAGCAACCCTCAATACAACAACAACTAGAGTACATCACTATTGATCAAGATAAAAGAAGATGGATCATGGCACATACACAAGATGACATCACTGGAGACAAGGATGCACTAGTACAGACTAGAAAACAAACAACTAAAGACTGTCTGTCTGCATGTTTCATATCAGAAATGGAGCCAAAGACAGTAGATGAAGCTCTGAGTGATCCAAACTGGATTGATGCCATGCAAAAAGAACTTAATGAATTTCAGAAAAATGAAGTGTGGTATCTGGTGTCTAGACCCAAAAACTATCCACTTGTTGGCTGCAAATGGGTGTTCAGAAATAAGACTGATGAAAATGAAATAAGCATCAGAAACAAAGCCAGCCTAGTGGCAAAAGATTATTTGCAAGAAGAAGGGATTGACTTTGATAAAACCTTTGCACCCGTTGCAAGATTGGAAGCGATAAGAATGTTGCTGCCTATGTTGCACACCAAGGATTTAAAGTCTATCAGATGGCTGTAAAGAGTGCCTTCCTCAATGGAAAGCTGCAAGAAGCGGTTTATGTAGAATAGCTCCCTGGATTTGAAGACTTTGAACATCCAAATCATGTCTATAGGTTAGACAAAGCCTTATACGGCTTAAAACAATCTCCAAGGATATGGTATGAAACTCTCTCAACCTTTCTGTGTGAAAATGATTTTCAGAGAGGAAAAGTAGATGCCACATTATTTGTTAAGAAACATAAGGAGCATACACTCTTAGTACAAATCTATGTAGATGACATTATATTTGGTTGCACTAGCTGTGTGAAAGATTTATTGCCCTAATGAAATCAAAATTTCAAATGAGTTTAATGGGAGAGCTGGAATATTTTCTAGGTCTTCAAGTTCAACAACTAAATTATAGAATATTCATAAATCTGGCTAAATATCTGAAAAACACAGTTAAGAAATATGGCCTAGAATATGCAAGTCATATGAAAACTCCTATGAGCTCAGTTGCAAAAATAGACAAGGATGAGAGTGGGAAAGGAATAAATCAAACAATGTATAGGGGTATAATATGATCACTGCTGTACCTAACTGCAAGCAGACCAGACATCCTATACTCAGTCTGATCCCAAAGAATCCCATTACACTGTAGTAAAGAGGATGCTGAGATATCTCAAGGGAACTCCAAATCTGGGTTTACGGTATCCTAGGGAATTAGATTTCATACTAACGTGCTTTTCAGATGCAGACTTCGCAGGTTGTTGGGTTGGGGGTTTAGGGTTTAGGGTTAGGGTTTAGGGTTTAGGGTTTAGGGTGTTATGGATGAGGTCACAGCTTGCAGACTATGGTATGATATTTTCAAAAACACCATATTTTGTGAGAACGCGTTTGCAATGACAATTTCAGACAATCCAATTTTCATACAAGGACTAAGCACATATATGTCAGATACCATTTTATCAGGGATCATGTACAAAAAGAGCATATCAAATTGGAATATATACAAAAAAAAAAAAAATTGCAGATATTTTTATAAAACCTCTTGATAAGAGTAAATTTATCCAATTTTGAGGAGAATTGGGTATCATTGATTTAAATGAGTAACATGACCAAAAATGCTCTACTTTTATACTGCACATGCAAGATGCAGACTAGCATTGAATTGACTCTACTGTAGTTCTATTTCTAGAGAGAAACGTTTTCCAAAACTGATTGCCTAAATTTTCGCAACAGTCAAGTAAATGACTGGAACTGCACAACGGTAATTCTTTTGAGCAACGATAACTTTTCTACTTGTTATAAATATGCAAAAATTTTTAATCCAAAACATTCTCTCTCTCTCCAAGCATTCTCAAGCTCTTTCATTCTCTACTATAAACCGTAGTTCAAACTTTTCGAGATCTAACTCTCACGAGCGATAAAATTCATTTTCAATATTTTCGAAAATGGCCAACACTCGTTCCAATACACCATCCAAAAGTGACAAAAATCAAGAGAAACGAAGCCCAACGAAGAGAACTGAGCTGCAGACTGGAGTCGTTCTGGACTTTGAAACCCTAAGAAATGAGTCTGATGAAGTCAAGGAAATCTCTGAACTCATACAAGATGCTGGAGTGAAGTACTTATGCGAAAAGACCAGCAGAATATACGACGCAGAAGTCCTTGATTTTATTGAGAAGGCAAATGTGGCGGAAGATTTCCAGTGCATTACATATACCTCCAGTAAGAAAGTTGGAATCATTATTTCTCCAAACGACTTTGAACAACTATTCAGAGTCTCAAATGAAGGACCTAGAGACATTCCAGTCTCAGTGGTGAGTGATGGAAGACATGCAATGCTAGGTGAAGATTATCAAAGAGAAGGAATAAGGACGATGAAGAAATATTTGTCAAAGACACACAAGCTACTGGTAGACGTAGTAAAGAAGGTGATCATGTCCAGAGAATTCTCCAAGGATCAAATCACCTTTGATCAGCAGGAGATCATATGTGCAATCCTCACCAAACAAAAAATTAATTGGGTGAAGTTGTTGATGTACTAACTGGCAAGAGTAATAGAGGCCAGACAACCACTTTTTGGTAGAGTTATCAGCATAATTCTCAGTGAAAAGCTCAAACCCTCAAATAAGAGAGGAAGGCCTTGGACTATGGCGAAACAGATTGATGTGAAGAAGATTGAGAAGCAACCAGTTGCTTCTCAAAGAAGGCAAAGGAAGTGTAGACAATGTCAAGAGATTTTGACCAGCCTCTCAAGAAGGTCCTGGTGAAACCAAAGGAGAAAAGCAAACAAAAGCAGACTGTAGAAGAGAAGCAGATAAGGATTACAAGAAGGAAGCTCATTCTGCTGACCTCAGAGGAGGAAACCCCGTCAGGAACACCAGCTGTACAAACTATAGAAGAAGAAGTAACTCATTCTGTACCTGCAGACAAGCAGGCTAGAACCAGTGCATAGAAGTCAACAACAGAACCTGAAATGATTGCTCTTGCAACCATTGAAAGAGGGACATCATTAAAGGCCACCCCTCCGAAGGAGCCGAAAATGGATGTGCTTCATGATGCAAACATTGCATTGGAGTATCTCAAGGCAGGGGCTGATGAAAATCTTCAACAGCTCATCTTGGAGGCGCAACAGAGCTACCAGGAAGTTAGGGAAGGACCCTTGGCATAAGTCAGACAGGAGTTAAGTACTCAAGGATACAGACGAAGGGAGATAGAAGACATCGAGCCAAATCTAAGAAGGATGCAGACTGATTAACCCATCGGCACCTCTACTACAAACTCCTTAGCAATCAGGTCCACTGCACCTGAAGTGGAACCACATATAATTGTATTAATTCCCATCTCTACTGCTGGAATGGAGCTAGTTGGAGTTGAAGCAGAATACTCCTCAACGGCATCTGAAGTCTAGGCTACAACAACAACTACAACAGAAACTACAGACAAGACAGAAATACAAGAAGCTCTATGGACCATTCAATCCCTAAATGCAAAGGTAACAGCACGGATCAAGGACAGACATACTGCTGGGCAAACCTCAAAAGGAAACAATGATACAGGAGTTCATTAGGGAACATAAGCTTCCATTAAAGAGGAGGTCAAAAGGTGCTAGGCCAAAGCTGATTCCATCAGGAGCTACCACAACATACAGTATCAATCCTGATGGAACCAGAACAAAAATTGACATCGTAGACAACATGACCGAAGCTGAGATAAAGCAGCTGATACTCATTCAAAGAAGGGAAGCCACCAAAAAACAAAAGGCCAACAGAACCATGCGTTCTCTTCAGTGGAATTCTAGAGATCAAGGACTCAACTCTAAGGACAAAAAGACACAAGCAGGCTCAACTGCAAACTGTGGAGTTTGTCCACACAACAGAGGTGGAAGTAGAGTTGAAAAGATTGGTGGACAAGCATGTTAGAGCAACAACTCTGGAGATCTATGATTATCTGTTGAGACCAACCATTGACAGAGCACCATCTCCTGGAGATGATGATGATCATCAAGAAGAAGAAAGGCATGATGATGATACAATAATAGATGAAGTTACTAGAGAAGGTATTGAAGAATTGCCCGCAGCAGAGCCAACAGCAGACGAGCCGGAGGCAGCAAAACCAACAGCAAAAGAACCAGCAACGGTAGAGCTTGCTTCAGAAGAAGGAGCAGCAGAGGCCGCTTCAGAAGAAAGAGCAGCAGAGGTTGAGCAGACTACTGCAACCAAAGAAATTCAACCATCTGCAGAGAAGTCTGAAC
Organism: Drosera spatulata; assembly: GCA_035668315.1. NCBI lineage: Eukaryota > Viridiplantae > Streptophyta > Magnoliopsida > Caryophyllales > Droseraceae > Drosera > Drosera spatulata. Next base: position 23,584 of record JAOVYX010019052.1, read on the forward strand.
AAGAGGAGGAACACACTCATCAAGAAGTATTCACAAAGGTCACAGCTCTTGACCCAACTCCAACACAGACGGAGGAAGTGGTCTTAGTTGAAGACAAGGAATCTAAAATGCACTCAAGGAAGGGTAGACTGCAGAAGACATTCCCTTCAAAGGACTCACGCTTGAGGAACTCAAGGAGCACCTAATGAGTGACACTCCCATAAGTCAGCAACACATACAACCCCAAGGCATATCACCCTTAATCTAGTATTCACTCCCATATCCTCTTTTGGATTGATGCAAAATAGGGCATATTCCCCATCTGTTTGATTTCCACAAGCTCTACTGTATGGTGCAACCACCAATATACTATGACACCTCAGACTACATCTAGAAGTCTAAGATAAGCCCTAGAAGATAGCAGGTTGACACCAGTATATGAAAGACCACCCTACACTGCCAGAACCATAGCCACTGCTGGAGTTCCTCAATCACAAGGGCCCTCTCCATTCTCCCAAGAGATAACTGGATCAAGAAGTATACAACATGCATCCATGGACTAAAGATGCATTCAAAGATCTTCTTTATAAACTGGAAACAGTTGCAAACGAGCTAGTGTCAAAGAAGGAAACTAGGAACACATGCTTTGAAGAGTTCCATGACATCCTTTCTGACATGGCTGAAGGTCTTCTCAAATAGATCCAAAGGAGCAATGCTCTCAATCTTCAGTAGTACAGACTCAGCTCCTCCAACCTCAACAAACTAAGGGGGCAACACTCAATAGATCTACGCAGACTACAGACCTCCCTGCAGACCACTCAATGACAGCTTAAGGAGCATATTCTCAATAATGACAGAAGACTAAGTTTGTTGGAAACCAAACTGTAAATTGAGACTCCCAAAACCACTGCTGCACAACAGGTCACCTCCTCGGACCTAAGAGCTCTCAAAATTGCCATTGAAGCCCTCACAGCAGCTCTTCAAGCAGATGCTAACAAAAAGGAGGAGAAAGCTCCAGAAAAGGGGAAAGGAAAGGAAACAGAAACAACAGCAAAGCAGAAGTCCGCAACAGAGTTCAAAAGAAGGCCTCGAGATACAACAGAAGGAAAAAAGAAAGAAAAATACAGAAAGCCCTCACAAGAGTCCTCAAGACCTCAGGGGGAGAAAAGAAGGCATGGAGGACAACATGAGGACTACCCGCTTAAACGCAGCAAAGGAGGAGAACAACGTAGGTAAAATATTTTGCTAAGTTGTAGTCTTAAGTTCAAATTTCTTTTCTCTAACAATGTAAATTGTAATATTGCTGTTTTATTTCTTAGAAATTTTGTTAGCATCAATTCAAGGGGAGATTGATAGGAATGTGCAATCCCTCCAATTGTATAGAAATTGATAAACAAAACTTAGGAGAAAAACCATGATGTAGTTAGTGTGCTTAAGTTAGAAATCAAATTAGTAATCTACAGTCTAGGTTTGATGCAGAAGAGCAGACGGCCGCAAATGGGGAGCATTGTGGGCCACCAGATGCAGACCACTACTAGGTGATTTCTGCAAGACAGCTAAGACATACATGGATAGCAAAAGGTCTGCAAATACTTCAGGATATAGGATCAATTTTGTTGACAAGGGCCAACACAACAATGCAGAAAAGATTACAGCAGATTTGTCAACATCAGTGATGGGGTCACTATGAGCAAACAGGCAAAGCTATCAACATCTGAACAGTATAGTCATGGGTTTTCATCTCCTCAGCCTATAAAAAGAGATCAGAGGAGCTTAGAGAAAAAACTAATGAAGAACGATTGAACGTATAAGAACGAACGAAAAAGTCTGAATTCATTGTGCAAGCTGTCCAAGCGAGCTGAATCAAAGAAACCGAAAGAAGGGAGTTCACTAGTCTGCGCTGAAGAATAAGAAGCTGCAGCAGAGTCCAAGGAAGGATCTATGCAAGGATCTTGGTTCTTCGCCTTTAGCATGCCGTAGACTTGTAAAGGGGTTCTCTTGTAAGCCAGAAACAAGAAGCTAGTGAACTCACCACATGGGTTGACTATACTGGTCATCAAGAAAAGACTGGATTAAGCTCTCGTTGATCAATTGATAACGAGTGTCTGAACCAGTATAAAATCCTGTGTTTTTATTTTTCATTACATTGCTTTACATATTAGAACTATTAGAAATCGATCAAGGAGTGCAAAGAGACAAGCTTTCAAAAGCGTAGGTCTTTGCAGCAGACATATCATGCAGTCTACAAGATAAACTGGTGCATACTAGTCAAACACTTTACTGACTTATATCAAAAATTTTAAAACAACCTATTCACCCCTCCCCCCCTCTAGGTTGTATCTCTAGGAATAACGTAGTCATTATATTTATTTCCGTATTTAAGTAGTTTTTTAAAATTGAATATCATACTCTTACATCACAATCTAGATATCTATATCAATCTATCTATCTATCTTTCTTTCTTTCATAAGTATATATATAATAAGAAGAAGTTTTTGGTTATTTTATGTTTTTTCTTTTCAATAAAGTTAATGAGTGATTGTGATTTATCACTCTTTAATCTCATTGCACACAGTAAGCACTTGAATGGGTAGGACAGAACCCAATTTCTTTTATGGTGGCATTTGGAGGTGTAGTACACCATTTCATGGGTGGCTTGATCACCCTCATGAGGCAGCCAAGAGCAGCAACTTCCCTAAACATCCTCATCAATTTCAAACAATCCTCCATAATATTATCCACCAAGATAAATCAGTCTCACCCTTATTTAGCACATCTATTACTTGTCGACAATCCAACTAAAATATTATACACTCCATGCTAATTGATTATGTTATCTCAGGGCCCCATTGCACCCTCATAGCTTCGCCTATTATATGAGGAACTTGGACTTCCACATTCATCCCTGCTATTGTCCTTATTTCTCCTTCATGATCTCTTACTATCAGACCTGGACTCATAACATCAGGGTTTCCCATCGCAGCATCGACATTTATCTTGAGTTTGCTAAAGATGGGAAGCTGTCATTTTTCTTGTATCCTAATCAATTTGTCTCATTTCGATGTTCGTTTGATTGGGTGAGCTCGCTGGTACTCTTTCAACACCTTCAAGGTCATCTGGTATAATAAGAAAGCTGGTTTCAAAGAGTGATCATGCACCTTCTTGTTCTTGTTCTCCCACAAAGCACACCAAAAATAACAACTTTTGCAACCTTCTCATCACCTAATTTCCGCATCATAGAAAAGAACCAAATGCAAAAATTCATATCATCAAGTAAGGGGTCTAGGTTATACATTCCACATCTCCAAACCTATCGTGTTGGTTGCATGATCCGGCTATATGTACAAATGTCTCTTTTATTTTTCCACATAGAGGGAATGAGTTATTAATGTTCATTCCCCTATGTCGCAGATTTCTTCTTGTCAGCAAGCAATCTGTACATACTCTTCATAAGAACATCCTACATCTAGGTGGGACATTGAGTTTCCATAGTGCCTTCCACAAGGTTATGTCACCCCTGGAGTCAACCTCATAACCAAATCGGGTCTCCTAGACTAATATAAACTTCTCAGTGAGTAATCTTTCTTTGCCTCCGACAACCACACCAACCTCCGACCAAGGGGGATATTTAGTATCTCCTCCGCTACAGTTTGAGGAAAGCCGTGGCGAACCTTGTCAGCCTTGCATCTACCCTGAAAGTCCCACTATAGCTTGCTATGAGACTAGAGGGGGAATAAATAGTCTTTTTTTTTTTTTTTTTTGAAGTTTTACTATCAAACTAACAAAGGTCAGTAAGACAACAAGGTTGTTTTAAACTTACTGTTGTAATACGAAATCTTACTGTAGTATTATAGGTTCCTTTTAGTTTATTGTTTGTCAAAGTTGATTAGCAGTTGGTTTAAAGATAATAAAAGTAGTAATGTAAGGACACAAGGAATTTTTATAGTCGTTAGAGTATATAGCTAAAATATAGCTGTATCCCTTACTCTAGTCTTTCCTTAACTATCAATGTGATATGTCAAGAGGATAGTACTACGTGTGTTTGTTTTAAGCTCACAATCAACGACTCACCTTACAGTATGTAAATGACCATACAAACTAATTACAAGATCTTTTCTTCTCCTCAACGGGACTCGAAACTGCCTCTTGCAATCATTTGTCTAACACCAGTACTATTCAATCCTTGCTTTAAATCTTTCTTTCAAATAGCTGGCTTCAGCTATCAACTTCTCACACAGTTTACTTGAAACCTTACGCAGTTGTGTTTTTTTTTTTTTTTTAGTGCAAAGGAGATTCAGAGATTCAAAAGTTATGAAAACCTTGGGCATTGCCTTTGTATTTATAGGCAATCCTAAGTTTTTAGCCATTGTAGAAGTCGTTCTTTCTTTGAAATATCACTTTCATGTCACCTTGGAACCATATTCACAAACCCGTGACCTCTGGTTTTTTATGCAGGAAAGGACACTAACATAGTATAAAAGGCTACACGTGAACCTTGACTTCAACTGGACCCTTCTGTTAAACTCAGTCTTACTGTTGTTCAGCTTTACTGTAGTAACCTTTTTCTCATAGAAACAATCCAGAATTAACCATTTCTTACCGTAGAAGCCCAAATATCCAAGCCTTACCATCCCTTTACTCATGACCTTAATGTTCTGGTCTTACAGTATTTTTTTTTTTTTTTTGAATTAGCCTTACTGTGTTCCTTTCTGAATCAGCTTTGCTACCTTTCTTTCTGAATCAGCCTTATTGCACATCCGTTACAGGCTCACTTTTCAAGAAGATGAGTCTTGACCTTGATGCATACTAAGATATTCTAAGACAAGAGTTTGCCTATCACTCAATTTCTATACATCATAGGTTTGACTCAACAATCTTCCCCTAAATTGATGATAGTAAACTCTATCTAAACAGCAAGAAGATATACACCTTTTCTTTTATATACACCAAAAAGGAAAACAAACATACGAAATTTTGAGACATATAAATAGGCTCATATGCTCTACTGCTTTTGTCTCTTTGGAGCAGTAGGGTCATCACCATCTTTCCTCTTCTTTATCATGGAACTTGGAGGTATAGGCTTAGGAGGCACAACGGTCTTCTTTGAAGTAGTCTGTGCTGTAGTTTGCTATGACCCTCCTGATGAGCTTGGATGTGTCCTTCTGCTGATTGTTTGCTCCAAGGCTTACTTGAAGAGATCAAAATTCCATTTTATGGCATCCTCCTCCAGATGAGTATCGACCATATTTTTGTTCAGTAATGCCCTTGATTGTCTTTGTGAGTCTAAAGATGAATAAAATGGTGTCCTAAATCTTTGTTGTTGCTATGGTAGACTCTTTCCCCTGCTTGCTAGCATCAGTGAAAGGGAAGAGAGTGCTACTTATTAAGTGTTGGTTGAAATCATTGATTTTGGACTTGATCTGATGGAGTTGTGCTTCATTCTTTGTTTGATTCTTCTCCATCTGATACTTGAGCATGGCAATATCATTAGCCGATGAGGTGGCCTGTCTCTCTACATGCTCTGTTAGGTGTGTAACTTGATCAATAATGGTGTTGATGAGGGAGTTTCTGAGATTGTTGTCTTTCTATAGTCAGTTGGTGTTGTTCATTCTTGAGCTGTGGGGGAACCTTCAGGGGAGAGCTCAAAGTACTCTTGAATAGGTGGCACTGCTTCAGTAGGGTCTTTGGAATATATAGGGTAGCTCGATCATTTTGCGGCAGGGTCTTCAGTGATTTGCTCAGAGTGTGCAGAAGAGCAGATAAGAAGTAGTGGAAAAGAAACCACTGAGAATATGCTAGTGTGCTCTTCTGTAGCAATGGAAGGCTTGGGAGTGAGAGGAACATCTTCTGTGATTGAAATGTTCGTTGCTGGGTGCTCTTTCTGTGCAGTAGCCTCAGACACTACTGTAGGGACCTCAGACGTTCCTGTGACGTGCTCAACTTCTTATGCAGAAGCCTCAGACACTTCTGTCATTTTTGGCGTTTGGATTTTAGAAGGAGCAACAGGGAATTATGGCTCTTGTTGTGGTGGTGGAGGTGATATTATGGTGGTGGTTTGGGATGGAGATGGTGATTTTGGATGTGGTTAGTGGTGGTGAGGTGGTGAAGATGGGTTGCTGTGGTGGTGTGAGTTGAGGAATACTGCAGAGAGGGGACTCTACAGTTGTGATGGAGTCTGCAGAAGGAATGTTATGATACAGAAGGGTCTGCATGTCTTGAGAAACAACTCCCTACTCTGAATATGTTCCAAGAGCCACCTCAACAATGAGGTCAATGCCAGCAGAAGCCTCCTCTGCTTATGGAGTTAACTCCCCCTTGATTGCTACAGGAATAACAGTAAAGACTATGCAATAACCATATCAATAAGCTTATCATCTGAGCTGTCTTGTTGTGGTACAGAAGGGGGAGGGCCATTGACATCATCATCACCAATGTTGTTACCACTTCAAGAAATCTTGCCTTCTGTTATGATAGCCATATATTCCTGTATAAGGATTGCTGTGGCATTTTTAAGTAGTTACAGAAGTCATCTTTCCTTGTCTGGAGTCATCACAAACTCTATAAGGACTTCCCTGTCCGTGGAGAGCTGTTTAGATTGATAATTGTTGTCATTATACTTGATATCCAGTGTGACTCCAATCCCTGAGGCATACATGTATGTGTCTGCAGGGGATCCTTCATCATTAACTCGTTGAAGGATGTGGTAAAGAGGGTTTCTGTTGCAAGAGGTCTATTGTCCATCTTTGATCTTCTGGTGCTTCTTCTTCGGGTGGAAGCTAAAGGTGGCCCGGTGGAAACATTTTGGCTTGTGGAGGATTGGTGATTGTTGTTTGAGTTGAGGTTGAGGTTGGTTGGGCATTTTCAATGTCACTTTGGATGGCTGCATCAACCTTACCCTGGCATTACAATTTATGAGGGTTGCTGCAAGAGTCGTGCCAATGAGATGAGCACAGGCAAGACGTGTATCAAGGGCAGCACCTGCCTCAATCTGCTGTTGCCCCGTCTTTGTTTTTGGGACCTTAGCCAAAATTTCTCTGTCTTTGTGGTTGATATTTGGTTGAGGTCTGGTGGTTGTTTTTTTTGGTGATCTTATGATAATGTTCATTGATGTGGTGATGGTTGTTCTGGTTGAGGAAAGGGTTGGAGTTGATGTTTATGGTAGAGAGGCTTCTATGGTGGTGGTTATGGTGCCATCAACCTCCATTGCAGAAGGGATGGTCTCCTCCCTTGCTGTAGAAGGTGGAAAAGGGGTTGCCTCATATGGCAAGTCCTTTAGTACTTGAGCAATCACGTCAATGGTGGTGATGATCATAGAAGGAGGAATTCTTGTTGATGCAGCATCCTCTGTGCCTACTGTAGTAGGGTTGGAGTCTGTTGCAATAGACTCTACTATAGTAGGGTTTGGTCTTACCTCTTGATAGGCTTTGTTGTTGAGAGATGACTCAGGATGAAGGATTAACTTCCTCTTGGCCATTCTCTTCTTGGCCTTCTTCTTCAAGACTTTCTTGAGTGTCCTGGCTAAGGCATGTTCGGCAGTGTTCCGGGTTGCATAAGGTCCAAACTCTATGGTTATGCTTTGTGAAGCCTCAGCAACGTCTGCTATAGCAGCCTTGGCAGCACCTTACTTCCAGGTTTTACTCCCAGTTGGAGATAGTCTTTGAGTTGATCACTTTATTGGCATTCAACTTCTTTCCTTCCTTTGTAGGGATGGCTAGCACATATTCAAGGATCATGCTCCTGATCCTTCCAAAGAAGTTCTTCTCATAGCCTACATCTAGTTGTCGAAGAAGAATGTTTGTCCAGTTTATCTTCTTCTTTAGGAGAATGGCACTCATGATTGTCAATTGATCTTCTGTGATTTGATCTTTGGCATGTTCCCTAGACAGCAGCACTTTTTTCACTGCGTCTGCCAGCAGCTTGTATTTGAGGGGCAGTACAGCCCTTATTGTTTGCAGGGGATGATCTTTGTCTTCTACACCAAGCATTTGCAGCCTTGCTACCTATATAGTTTCCTCATCTACAGAGATCTCTCACTCTTTGGAGAGTTTCAGAGCCTGTTCCAGGGTTCTTACATCAATTACGAGGTCCATATCCCCAACCTTGTCGGAAATCTTAATTCCATCATCATCCTCTGTGACGTTGTTCTTATCATCCTCCCTTACACTGTCCAGGAATTGTTGTACCATCCCTAAAAAGAAAAAACGATTATGCCCATGGACAAATTTCAATCCTACAAGTGAAAACAGATTGAAGACTTCTTTGATGTCGTCACTGGCCAGATTAAGGGAGTCTGAAACAAACACAAACCCTATTTGAAACTTGGCTTCAGATGATTGGGGTTCAATTGTGGCCTTAGATTTGGTCATTTTGGGTGCCATTGGTTGTTTTTGGAAGTTGAGCGAGTTATTGAGTGTTTGGGAGTTTGAGAGAGAGAAAAGGTTTTTGCAGTATGATAATCGTAAGAGTTAAATCTTGACATGGGTCCTTATTTAGAGTAAAAATAGAAACCTTTTCGATTAGATGATGAAAAAGTGGGGTGTGTATGTGGCCACAAACTTTTTCTTGGGAAACAACGTAGTAATGATGTGACTGTTCAGTATCAAGGCAACGTATCTTACTACAATAAGGTTAAACTTTGCTGCAGTAAAGTAATTTTCAAGCATTGTTGCAGTAACGTGTGAGCCTTGCTAGTAGCCTAATACTCTATTTACAGAAATGTTCATTCTAAAGGATTAATGCCTTACTTATTTAAATCCAGCATACCTAATTCTCTTCTAAAATAAACCAATTTAGATTCTTCTAAGGTTTTGAGAAAAATATCTGCTATTTGACTTTCAGTAGGTATGAATTCTAATTTCATATTATCCTTCTACACATGATCTCTAATGAAGTGATATTTTATATCTATGTGCTTTGTCCTAGAATGGAACACATGATTGTAAGACATGGCAATTTCAAAGATGTTATCATAATAGATAGGAGATTTAAGGATACTTAGCCCATAGTCAAGAAGTTGGGACTTCGTCCACTGGATCTGTGCAACACATCTTACCACAGCAACATATTCTGCTTCTGTAGTAGAGGTTGACACAGTCGACTGTTTCTTGTTGAACCATGATATTAATCTTAAACCAAGATATTGACATGATCCACTTGTATTTTTCCCATCTATTTTGCAACCTGTAAAGTCAGCATCTGAGAAACCCATTAGTTCTAATCCAGATTCCTTATTAAACCACAACCCTAAGTCGGGAGTCCCTTTCAGATATCTCAAGATCCTTTTGACTGTAGTAAGATGTGATTCCTAAGGATTGGATTTGTACCGGACACAAACACACGCGGAATACATGATATCTGGCCTACTTATAGTAAGGTATAGTACTGATCCAATGATGCCCCTGTATAACTTTTGATTAATTGATTTTCCACATTCATCCTTATCTATTTTAATAGTTGAGGTCATTGGTTTATAAAAGTGCCTTTATCATATTGCTGCACTTGAAGACCGATGAAGTACTTCAGTTCACCCATGAGACTCATATGAAACTTAGATTCAGAAGCTTAGAAAATCTATCACACAATTTTTCAACAGTACTCCAAAAAAAAGATATCATCAACATAAATTTGGATCAATAAAATATGATCTTAGTGATGCTTGATGAAAAGAGTTGTCTACTTTCCTCTCTTAAAGCCATGATCAATGAGAAAACTTGACAAGGTTTCATACCAAGCTCTTGTAGCTTGTTTCAACCCATAACTGGCCTTCTCAAACCTGTAGACATGTCCTGGATTCTTATAATAGTCAAAGCCTAGTGGTTGTTGTACATGTACCTCTTCTTGTAATTTTTCATCGAGGAATGTATTTTTAACATCCATTTGATATACCTTAAATTCCATATAAGCAACATATGCTAAGAACATTCTTATGGTTTCAAGTTTAGTCACAGGAGCAAAGGTTTCATCAAATTAGATACCTTCCTTCTGTGAGTATCCCTTAGCAACAAGTCTAGCCTTGTTCCTAATTATAGTCCTATTTTCATCACTTTTATTTCTAAATACCTATTTGTACCCTACAACAGGGTAATTCTTAGGTCTAGAAACAAAATACCGTACCTCATTTCTCTTAAATTCATTGAGTTCCTCTGGCATGGCATTGATCCAGTCAGTATCTTTGAGAGCTTCTTCATTCTTCTTAGGTTCTAGTTTAGAAATGAAGCATGCAAAAAGGCATTCTGTTTCAGTAGCCCTTGTAGTTCTTACTGGATCATTAGCATCACCTATGATGTAATCAGCTGGATGATCCTCTGTCCATTGTCTTCTCTTCCTTCCATTATCCACACCTGACATTTGTTGTTCTGTACGAAACTCTTCTGCAGTTTGTTGAGGCTCTATTGCAGGTGACTTTTCTACAGCTTCCTTTGCTGTATGTTATTCTACCTTGTCCTGTTCATCATTCTTGTCAACATACACTACTGTATTTTCACCAGTATCATCCTGCTTGTCTATATGGTTAGACTCATCAAAAGAGATACGAATAGTTTTCTCAATTACATTAGTTTTGAGGTTCAGTACTCGAAATGCCTTATTGACAAACGAGTAACCTACAAATATTCCATCATCAACTTTTGGCCCAAACTTTTTATTGTTTACTTTGTCATTTATATGAATAAAGTATTTACACCCAAATATATGAAAGTAACTTATGGATGGAGTCTTTCCTTTATAAAGCTCATAAGGAGTTTTGTTGTTCAGTTTATGAAAAAGACATTTGTTTGGAACATAACATGATGTGTTTATTGCTTCGGCCCAATAACATTTGGCTAAGTTAGAGTCATGCAGCATTATCCTAGCAGCTTCTATTAGGGTCCTATTTTTTGTTTCTGCAATCTCATTTTGCTGTGGGGTTTTAGGTGCAGAAAAGTTATGACTAATTCCATGGTCATTGCAATACTGATCGAAATCATATTGATCAAACTCAGTTCTATGATCACTTCGTATTGCAACAACTTCTACACCTTTTCGGTTGAAATTTGACTAAAATGTCTTGTTAACACATCATATATGTCACTTTTCTTGTGTAGAAAGAATACCCATGTGTACCTTACTACAATGACTAATGTGTATTTCTTTCTACTTAGACTTTCAACCTCTACAGGACCAAAAAGGTCCATGTGCAAGCAGGTCTAGCACCCTTACTGTTTGATCAGTATTGATACTTTTAAAGCTTGTATTTGTTTGCTTGCCATGTTGGCAAGAGACACACAATTTGTCCTTACAGAACTTAACTTTTGACAAGCCTATAAATAAATTCTGAGAGGCAAGTTTCGATAGGATTTTGAATCTAAAATGTGCTAGAGCCATGGAGCCTTTTCTATTTCATTTGTGTAAGAGCAAGTGGTGCCTGATAGGAATGTGCAATCCCTTCAACTATATAAAAATTGATGAACAAAACTTAGTAGAAAACCATGATGTAGTTAGTGTGCTTAGGCTAGAAATCAGATCAGTAATCTGCAGTCTAGGTTTGATGCGAAAGAGTAGACAGCCACAGATGGAGAGCATTATGGGTTACCAAATTCAGACCACTACTAAGTGATTACAGCAAGACAGCTAAGACATACATAGACAGCAAAAGACCTGCAAATGCTTTAGGATCTAGGACCAATTCTGTTGACAAGGACCAACACAGCAATACAGTAGACGTTGCAGCAGTGCTGGGTGTAGACGAGGTTGCAGCAGTGATCGAGTGCAGACGAGGTCTCAAAGGTACTAGGTGCAGACTAAGTGGCAGCAGATTGAGTGCAGTAGAGGTGACTGCAAAGTTGGACAAGGATCAAAGAATTGGTCAAATCGAAGATTTGAATATGGAAAATCTGTATTAGGATCAAAAAAGCTGAAGCCAGTCTGTCAACATCAGTGATGGGGCCACTATGAGCAAACAGAAAAAGCTGTCAATATCTGAACAGTACAGTTACAGGTTCTCATCCTCTCAGCCTATAAAAGGGGATCAAAGGAGCTCAGACAAGACATACGCGTGAATGATAATAATTTGAATTCTCTCAGAAAGAAGAAAAACCAAAAATCATTGCGTAATTATATAAGTGAGCTGAAAAGAAGAATCAGAAGAAGAGAGTTCACTAGTCTGCACTAAAGAACAAGAAGCTGCAGCAGAGTCCAAAGACGTGTTTGTGCAAGGATCTAGGTTCTTAGTCCTTAACAAGTTGTAAACTTGTAAAGGGGTTCTCTTGTAAGCCACAAACAAGAAGATAGCGAACTCATCCCTTGGCTTGACTACACTGGTCACCAAGGAAAGACTGGACTAAGCTCTAGCTGATCAGTTGATAGCGAGTGTCTAAACCAGTATAAAATCTTGTATTCGTATTTTCCTTACATTGTATCACATATTTGAACTGTTAAAATAGATCCAGAAGTGCAAAAAGACAAGCTTTCAAAACCATAAGTCTCTACTGCAGACACATCATACCGTCTGTGAGATAAAACCTGTGCATACTAGACAAACACTCTACTGCTTTATATCAAAATTTTTAAGCCAACTTATTCCCCCCCCCCCCCCCCCCCTCTAGGTTGTATCTCTGGGAATAACAATTGGAATCAAAGCCTGACTTTCCAAACTTAACAGTTTTTGAAAAGAAAAGGTCTTCTCTTTGATATAAGACTGCAAAGAAGTTACTAACAGTTTATTTTGTCAAGTAAACATGGCTCCTCCAAAGCTACCCAAGTGTCCTAACAGTGGCGAGCCACTAGCATGTTCGTTTGACAAGTTCAATCACTGAAAACTGAGAATGCTAGCACATCTAGACTCAATAGATGAAAGAATGCATGATATAATCACAGATGGGTCATACATACCAAATATGCCAGATCCACTCGATGCTTCAAGGGAAGTGGACAAACCCAAGTCTCTCTGGACAAAGGAGGATTGGGACTTGCTGTTATTAGATAGAAGGGCCAGAAATCAAATCTTCAAAGCACTTGATGATGATATGTTCGAGATAGTGGTTCACACAACCACTCTAAAAGAAGCTTCGGATGCCCTACTTCTCAGAAACGAAGGAACAAACGAGATCAGAGAGAGCAAGAAGGATGTGCTCAGTTCCACCAGAAAGAAAGAGGTAAGGCAGACCACTGCAAAAGTATTACAGAAAGGAAGCACCTTTACTGCAAAAGAAAAGAAAAACAATAAAGTCTCTTATGTCTAACCCAAAAAGGTTGAGCCCTTGGGCACAACAACAGCACAAACAAGTGCAAACCACCACAAAGTGCATACAATCAAAAATTATAACATAGAAGCTGAAAAGAGTTCATACAAACCTCAGTATGCACCAAACTACTCAGTATGAAACAAAAATTCCAATACTGCATGGAGACTGCCATATCTGAATCCATTCTGCATATGTAGAATACAGCAGAGGAAATGGGAAAACTGAAGCAGACTGCCTAGTGTAGCAAGACCAAGGATTTATTGTTATAGCTGTGGAAAACCCGGTCAGAAAGTATTTGATTGCTAGACACTACACAAGAAAATTACTCAAGTGTGGATGCCAAAATCTAACAAGGACCCATACTTGTAGATACCATGTACAAAAGTTCATCCCCTTATTACAGAAACAACAAGATGGAACATGGTACCTGGACAGTGGATGCTCAGAACACATGACAGGGAACAAAAATCTATTAAGAGAATACAAAAAAGAAGACGGACCTCTAGTCTTCTTTAGAGGAGACAAGACATGTAAAATTAAAGGTTATGGAACCCTTGGTACAGGTTCCCTAATCTTTAGAAATGTAGCTTATGTTAAAGGATTAGAACACAACCTGCTTTCTATTAGTCAATTATGTGATGTCTTCTTTACCCATGATTCGTGCCAAGTAAAAAATAAAATCACCAAAGAAGTCAAACTGATAGGAACTAGAAAAGGAAACATCTATGCAGTAGACTTCAATTTATCTCAGTCAGCACAAATTACTTGTTTCTATACTAAAGATGCTCAAGATATAAATTGATTATGGCATAAAAGATTAGCATATCTAAATTTCAAAACCATAGATAAGCTATCCTCAGAAAACTTGATAAGAGGACTTCCTCAAATCAAATTTAAGAAGGATAAGCTGTGTATGTCATGCCAAGAAGGCAAGCAGACTAGAGCAAGTTTCAAATTAATAAATTCATCAGAAACAACTAGAGTTCTTGAACTACTCCACATGGATCTCTTTGGTCCAATAGAAGTAGACAGCTTAAGTAGAAAGAAATATACCCTAGTTATAGTAGATGATTACTCAAGATATACATGGGTATATTCTTACACTAAAAGAGCGAAACTTGCAGTCTGTTGATTAGGTTTTTGAGACAAGGGCAAAATAAAAAAGGAAATGAAGTAGTCACAATCAGAAGTGATCATGGCACTGAATTTAATCAAGCAGGAGTTGATAAATACTGTGATGATTATGGTATAAAACACAACTTCTTAGCAGCTAGGACACCACGGCAAAATGGTGTAACAGAAAGAAAAAATAGGACACTCATATAAGCAGCAAGAACAATGCTTGCTGATGCAGATTTATCAAAAAATTTCTGGGCTGAATCAGTAAACACTGCATGTTATATTCAAAATAGGTGCCTTATACATAAGCTACATAAAAAGACTCCCTATGAGTTGTGGAAAGGAAAGACACCAAGTGTCAAGTACTTTCACGCATTTGGATACAACTATTACATTCACAAAAATGACAAGCAATACATAGAAAAATTTGACCCTAAGACAGATGAAGGAACGTTTCTTGGATATTCCACAACTAGCAAAGTTTTCAGAGTGTATAACAAGAAAACACAAACAGTTGAAGAATCAGTTCATGTTTCCTTTGATAAATCTGAAATATCCGTTCAAACTGCTAATGTTCTTGATAAGGAATGTCCATGCATATATGATGAACAGGATGCAGACAAGAGCTCTGATGTTGTAGAAAAGGATGAGCTATCTGCAAATGCAGAGGGAAACATCACTACAGCAGAGTCAGAGTAGCCCACAATACAACAATGACTAGGAGAGATCACTATCGATCAACAGAAAGATAAAAGAAAATGGATCAAGGAACACACACAGGATGTCATCATTAGAGACAAAGATGCACCAGTGCAGACAGAAGAGCAACAACCAAGGAATGCCTGTCTGTATGTTTTATATCAGAAATGGAGCCCAGGACCTTAGATCAAGCTCTGAGTGATCCAAACTGGATTGATGCCATGCAGGAAGAATTGAATGAATTCCAGAGAAATGAAATGTGGTATCTTGTGTGTAGACCCAAAAATTATGCTGTTGTCTGCAAGTGGGTATTCAGAAATAAAACTGATAAGAATGAAATAATCATCAGAAACAAGGCTAGGCTAGTGACAAAAGGTTACTCAAAAGAAGAAAGGATTGACTTTGACGAAACCTTTGCTCCTGTTGCAAGACTGGAAGCTATCGGCATGTTCCTAGCATATGCTGCACACCTAGGATTCAAGGTCTATCAGATGGACGTGAAGAGTGCCTTCCTCAATGGAAAGCTGTAAGAAGAGGTCTATGTTGAACAACCTCCTGGATTTGAAGACTTCAAACATCCAAATCATGTCTACAGGTTAGACAAAGGCTTATATGGCTTAAAACAAGTTCCAAGGGCATGGTATGAAACCCTTTCAACCTTCCTATATAAGAATGATTTTCAGAGAGGAAAGGTAGACACCACCCTATTTCTTAAGAAACATAAGGAGCATACACTCTTAGTGCAAATCTATGCAGATGACATTATTTTTGGTTGCACTACCAATAAGCTATGTGAAAGATTTACTGTCCTAATGAAATCAAAATTTCAAATGAGTTTAATAGGAGAACTGAAATACTTTCTAGGCCTTCAAGTTCAACAACTAAATAGTGGAATTTTCATAAATCAAGCTAAATACCTGAAGAACATAATTAAGAAATATGGCCTAGAAAATGCAAGTCATATGAAAACTCCCAAAAAGTTCAGCTGCTAAAATAGACAAGGATGAGAGTGGGAAAGAAATAAATCAAATAATATAAGAGGCATAATAGGATCACTTTTATACCTAATTGCTTGCAGAGCAGATATCCTATACTCAGTCTGCGTCTGTGCTAGATATCAATCTAATCCCAAAGAATCCATTACACTACAGTAAAGACAATCCTGAGAAATCTGAAAGGAACTCCAAAACTGGGTGTCTAGTATCCTAGGGAATCAGATTTCATACTAACAAGTTATTCAGATGCAGACTTCGAAGGTTGCAAGGTTAACAGGAAAAGCACAAGTGGAATATGCCAATTTCTTGGTGCAAGATTGATATCCTTGTTTAGCAAGAAACAAACTACTATCTCAACCTCTACTACAGAAGCAGAATACATAGCTGCAGGTAGCTGTACTGCACAGATAATATGGATGAGGTCACAACTTGCAAACTACGGTATTTCATTTTCAAAATCGCTAATATTTTGTGACAACACGTCTGCAATGACAATTTTGAAAAATTCAGCGTTTCATGCAAGGACCAAGTACATGTCAGATATCATTTTATCAGGGATCATGTGCAAAAAGGTCATATCAAATTAAAATATATACCAAAAATAAAACAAATTACAGATATTTTAACAAAACCTCTAGATGAGAGTAACTTTATCCAATTTCGAGATGAATTGGGTATCATCGATCTAAATGAATAAATTGCCAAAAGTGCTCTACTGCACATGTAAGATGTAGACTAGCATTGATTTTCCTCTACTGTATTTTTATTTTTAGAAGGAAACGAATTTCAAAAACATTTAGTTAAATTTTCGCAACGGTCAGATAAATGACTAGAATAGTGCAAAATCCTGTAATGGTCATTTCTCACAACGGTAAGTTTCGAGGGAGTATAAATATGCAAAATTCTTGGACTCAAAACACTTTACTCTCTCTCTCTCTCTCTCTCTCTCTCACACTAAGAATTGTGAAAACTCTCTTACTCTCTACTGCAAACCCTAGCTCGATTTTTCTAACTTTTAATTTTTACAAGCAATCAAACTCAATCCAAAAAGCTTTTGAAATGGCCAACACTCGTTCAAACACACCATCCAAAAGCGACAAAGATCAAGAACAAAGAAGCCCAACGAAGAAGATAGAGCTGCAGACTGGGGTTATTTTAGATTTTGAAACCTTAACAACGGAATCCGATGAAGTCAAAGAAATTGCCGAACTTATACAAGATGCTGGGTTGAAATACCTATGCGAGAAGACCAGCAGGATATATGATGAAAAAGTGCTGGACTTCATAGAGAATGCAAAACTA
Source organism: Drosera spatulata (assembly GCA_035668315.1). NCBI lineage: Eukaryota > Viridiplantae > Streptophyta > Magnoliopsida > Caryophyllales > Droseraceae > Drosera > Drosera spatulata. The sequence continues at coordinate 40,898 of JAOVYX010019052.1, forward strand.
GATGACGATTTCGAATCCATCACATACACCTCAAGCAATAAGATCAGAATCATTGTTACCCGTAAGGATTTTGAACAATTGTTCAAAGTCTCAAACGAAGGACCTCGAGATTTCCCAACCTCAGTGGTAAACGTTGGCAGACACGCGATGCTGAGCAAAGAACATCAAAAGGAAGGGATGAGGACAATGAGGAAGTACCTATCAAAACCACACAAGCTGCTAGCATACGTGGTCAAGAAGGCCATCATGTCCAGGGAATTCTCGAAGGATCAAATCACCTCTAATCAACAGGAGATCATGTGTGCAATCCTGACAAAGCACAAAATCAACTGGGCGAAACTTCTGATGTATCAACTGGCCAAGACAGTAGAGGCTAGACAACCTCTCTTTGGCAGAGTCATCAACATTATTCTCAGAGAGAAGCTCAAGCTCTCAGACAAAAGAGGAAGGCCATGGACTATGGCAAAACAAATAGATTTGAAGAAGATTACGAAGCAGTCAGTAGGCTTCTCAAAGAAATCAAAGGAGGTGCAGACTACTTCAATAGTCTCAGACCAGCCTCTCAAGAAGGCCATGGTGAAGGCAAAGCAAAAAATCACCAAGAAACCTAGAGAAGGCAGAGTGCAACAGAGAAGCAGACAAAGACTACAAGAAGAAAGTTGATTCTGCAGACCTCAGAAGAAGCAGAGGAAACTCTGTAAAGGGCACCTACTGCACAATCAACGGCTCAAGAAGGAGAAATAACACAGCCAATTCCTACAATTGAGTAAACTAAAGTCATTACAAGGGAATCAATAGTGGGGTCAGAAATGATTCCCCTTGAAACCAATGAAGTAGGGACATCATCAAAGGCTATTCCTCCAACAGAATCAGAAATAGCAGTACTCCATGATGCAAATGTCGCATTGGAATACCTCAAGCCAGGAGCTGATGAAAATCTCCAGCAGCTTATTCTGAAAGCGTAACAAATCTATCAGGAAATCAGGGAAGGACCTATGGCATAGCTCAGATGAGAGTTAAGTGCTCAACGATACACACGAAGGGAGATAGAAGACATCGGGGTAAATCTAAGAAGGATGTAGATTGATCAACCCATCGGCACCTTTACTGCAGTCTCCTTAGCAATCAGGTCTACTGCACCTGAAGTGGAATCACATACAACTGCATTAATTCCCATCTCTACAGCTGAGATGGAATTAGTTGGAGTTGAACCTGAGTACCCCTCAACAGCATCAGAAGTTTGGGCTACAACAATAACCACAAAAGGAGCTGAGAAGACAAGGCAATACAAGAGGCTTTGTAGACCGTCCAAGCCATAAAGGAGAAAGTGTAAAAGTATAGATCAAGAACATATAAACTATTGGGCAAACCCCAAAAGGAAGCCATGATACAGGAGTTTATCATGGAACAGAAGCTTCCAATAAAGAGAAAACAGAAGGTTGCAGCAAGAAGGCCAAAACTGATTCCTCAGGACCTACAACCAGATACATGATCAATCCTGTTGGAACTAGGACAGAGATTGGCATTGTGGATAACATGACTGAAGTAGAGAAAGAGCAGCTCATACTTATCTAAAGGAAGTAGGCTACCAAAAAGAAGAACCATATATCCTCTTCAATGGAGCATTAGAAATCAAGGACTCAACTCTACGGACAAAAAGACACAAACAAACTCAACTGCAAGCTATGGAGTTTGTCCATACACCAGAGGTAGAGGCAGAGTTGAAGATTAGTGGATAAGCATGTCAGAGCAGCAACACTCGAAATCTATGACTATTTATCAAGACCAACTGTTGGCAGACCATCAACCTCTGGAAATGGTAATAATCATGATGATGACCGCTAGTATCAAGAAGAAGAAGGGCACAATGATGATGAAATGATTGATGAAGTTGCCAAAAAAGGTCATTTTTTTATTTATTTCTGTAAAGAAGTTAGTAACAGTTTATTTTGTGAAGAAAATATGGCTCCTTCAAAGCTACCCAAATCCCCAACAGTGGAAAGCCACCAGCATGCTCAGTTGACAAATTGAATCACTGGAAGCTAAGAATGCTTGCACATCTGGATTCAATAGATGAAAGAATGCTTGCTCATTTGACAAATTCATTACAGATGGACTATACATGCCAAAGATGCCAGATCCAGTTGATGCATCCAGCAAAGTGGACAAGCCCAAATCCCTCTGGACAAAAGAGGACTGGGATCTAGTGCTGGTAGATAGAAGGGCAAGAAATCAAATATTCAAAGCTCTTGATGATGATATGTTTGAAATAGTGGTTTATACAACCACTGCAAAGGAAGCACTGGACGCTCTACTGCTCAGGAATGAAGGAATAAATGAAATCAGAGAAAACAAGAAGGATGTCCTGATGCAACAATACGATTGGGTCTCAAGGAGATCAGATGAAAATTTGACCAGCTTCTATGAGAGGTTCAATGTACTCATCCACAATCTCAAAACTTTAGGGAAGACTTTTGACAACAAGGAAGTCAACCTGAAGTTCATGAGATCACTTGGTGAGATCTGGAGAACAAAGACTACAACAATAAGGAAGTCTAGGGATCTTGCCAAGATGTCCTTGGCACAGCTATACGGTGTGCTGCATACCTACCACCTAAAAGTTGAGCAGAAGAGACAAATTGATGAAGGTAGGAAGAAAACTCTAGCCTTCAAAGCCCAAGAAAAAATTCTGAGATCCATGGAAGAAGAGGAAACCAATGACACCTCGTCTACAAGTGAACAAGCAATATCAGAAGAACTTGCCCTAATGGGCAAGAAGTTCATAAAGTTGTTCAAGAAGAACTTCTCAACCAAGGCCAAAGAAGCAGAGAAGGAGGTCTGCTATAACTGTGGAAAGCCAGGACACTTTGCTGCACATTGCAGATGACCTACACAGGAATCGTTTTCACAGAGGAACAAAAAGGAATATGGCAAAGGAAACTCTGGCAGGAAAGAAAAAGGCAAAGCCTATGCTGCTAGAACCTGAAATGAGACAGACTCAGATGATGAAGATACAATCTCTAATGCTCAACTCTTTCTCATGGCAAGGAATGAAGAAAAACAATAGGAACAACAAGGTGGAACATGGTACCTAGACAATGGATGTTCTGGGCATATGACTAGGAATAAAAGCATTCTGAAAGATTACAAAAAGGAAGAAGGACCTCTAGTCATCTTTGGAGGAGGCAAAGCAGGTAAAACTAAAGGTTATGGAACCCTTGGTACAGGTTTTCTAATCTTTAGAGATGTAGCTTATTTTAAAGGGTTAGAACATAACCTGCTTTTCATTAGTCAATTATGTGACAAAAATTATGATGTCTCTTTTACTCATGATTCGTGTCAAGTAAGAGACCAAGTCATCAAAGAAGTCAAGTTGGTAGGAACTAGAAAAGGAAATATTTATACAGTAGACTTCAACTCATCTCGGTCAGCACAAATTACATGCTTTCACACAAAAGGTGCTGAAGATACAAACTGGCTATGGCATAAGAGATTAGCACACTTGAATTTCAAAACTATAGCTAACTTATCCTCAAAAAACCTGGTGAGAGAACTTCCTCAAATTAAGTTCAAAAAGGATAAGTTGTGCAGACCATGCCAAGAGGGAAAGTAGACTAGAGCAAGCTTCAAACCCTTAAACTCATCAGAATCAGATAGAATACAAGAACTATTGCACATGGATCTTTTTGGTACAGTAGAAGTAGAAAGTCTAAATAGAAAAAAGTATACCCTGGTTCCAGTAGATGATTACTCAAGATATGCATGGGTGATATTCTTGCACAAAAAGAGTGAAACTTGCAGTCTGTTAACTAGAAAAGGAGATTAAGAAATTAAAAAGTTATGAAACATTGGGCATTGCTGTTTAGCTCGATTCACACATAGTTTTATCATGATTTTATATGTCATTTCGATATCTTTGTATCGGTATTTGCTATATTCGTGAGCTTTGATGCTTTTATGTGTTTTATAGGTGCAAACAAGCAAACGGATGATCAAAAGATATAATACGGGATGAGACGAGGACGAGCCGAGGATGAGACAAGGAGAAGACCATGGTCCAGGTTAAAAGCCAAAGCACCCGGGCGCAATGCATCCCCACGTCCGGGCGCGATTCATTTTTTCCAAAGGATCCATGTTCAGTAATTTCAAGAAAGCGCCCGGGCGCCATATTGGCCACACCCGGGTGCGATCTTGTTTCCCCTAGGGCCCAGCTTTAGTCATTTCATCAAATCGTCCGGGTGCCAGTTTGGCCACGCCCAGGCCCGTGTCTCGAAATTCTCAACCCTAAATGCCTATAAATACACATTTTAGTCCCAAATCCGATGGACCCATCATTATACATGATAATACACGAAAATCTAGGGTATTGGAGTGGATTTATTGGCGGGAGATGGCTACGATTCATTGGAAAATGAAACAACATCGAGGGACTTCATCGAATTAAATCGGATTCCGTCTCGATATCAATTTAGCATTCTTGACTTGTCTTGATTGCCATTTGTACTATGATGATTTTCATCCACATTAGGTATTTGTTGTATTGTCTTAGTACTCAAAGCATAAGCTAAACCTTGTGTTAGGGTTGCGATGTAGTCGGATGATTATATTGATGTCACTTTTATGTTGTTAATCTAATTTTAATTGTTTTGTGGTTATGATATGTGGTTATGCTTAATGCTTCGACAAATTGATCACTTGTTGTATGATGCATGATATGATTTGACTCCAAGAAAATAGTTTCGTATCGAGAAGTCGACCACATGACCACACATCGAATGCTAGATCGAGAGATCGCTTGTGGGACGTGTGAGATACATTAGGAATTCTCGAATTTCGTGCTTACCGTAACGCGATGATCTCTCATCGAGAGATGTTAAAGACGACGTTTTGTTTGACGTAGTCTACGACTCGAGAGAGAGTAGATTACACCTTAGGGATCCATCTATAACCACGACTCATGATTAACTAGTAGAATGACATAGTGACTAGATATAATCGGAAGATGAAGTCGCAACCCTACCTTCTCTAATATCTAGAACCCCGATCTTCTATTGTTATGTGTGTGTTCGATTTTGATTTGTTTCATTTAGTTAGTTACATCCTTAGTTTTACATAACAACCATTATGTTTTGTTTGATTAACCCAAAGAACACTATTCATACTTCGATCCCTAAATCTAAGTCCTTGTGAGACGATAACTCATATACTCACTTATTACTTGTTAACGACACGTACACTTGCATTTAGGTGTGATATGTAAAGTCGCGAACAATTGCCATTGTATTTATAGGCAATCCCAAGTTTCTAACCGTTGTTAAAGTCGTCCTTTCTTTGAAACATCACTTTCATGCCACCCTGAAATCATATTCACAAACTCGTGACCTCTGGTTTTTTATGCAGGAAAGGACACTAACACAGTGCAAAAGACAACACATGAACCTTAACTTCGTCTGGACCCTTCTGTTGAACTTAGGCTTACTGTCCTTCAGCCTTACTACAGTAACCCTTTTCACACAGAAGCAGTTCAGGATTAACCATTCCTTACTGCAGAAGCCCAAATGTCCAAGCCTTACTGTAACTTTACTCATGACCTATTTGCTGCCAGTTTTACTATATTCTTTTCTAAATAAATCTTACTGTGTTCCTCTTTAATCCAGCCTTGCTGTATTTCTTTCTGAATCAGCTTTACTGCGCACCCGTTGCAGGCTCACTTTCCAAGCAAAGGAGTCTTAGCCTTGATGCATAATGGGATATTCTAAGATTAGAGTTTGCCTACCACTCAATTCCTATACATCGTGAGTTTGACTCAACATTCTCCTTCGTTTTAATAAGACTATCAACTACATCATTGACATTCAGTGCCTAATGACCTATTCCATAATTCGATGACAGGGTACAGGAAAGGGATCCAAGGCTGCTCCAATATGCGAATCGTCTTCCTAGGTCCTATTTGCCAGTATATACCTCGCTCCAGCAAGGATTTCGTCAAAATCAAAGTTCACTACAATACGATAGGTTATAATGCTTGCTATCGTAGTCACGTCAAATTTGAATTTAAATTACTCACTCACACTATAAAGATATACTAATAATGTAGTGACGGAAGTAAGGATCGAACCCATGGTGACGGTCACTATATTATTTATTCTCTTTCTATTCATGATGAGATTCTATTAAAATTATGAAAATTAAGATTAGGGGGTTTGTATAGTTTGGATTAATTAAAACCTAATTAAACTAACTAAAGCTAACTAAATTTCTTTAGAATGAATAGACGTGTTTTTCTAATTAATTAAAAGATAGGGATTAGACTAACTTCGTTCTCGCTTCAAGCATCAATCATGGACGATAATTAATTTTTATTTTTTATTTTGATAAAAATGGACAATAATTAAATTGGTTTGTCATTCAGAATGGTTTGGTTGTAATAAAAGAGAATCCTTAAATTACATTAACTAGAGTATTGATTTCCACGAAAGCATGCGTAATCAAACTAATCATCTAATCATCTAATCTAACATGTCAAGAAAGCATACGTATATTAAAATAGATAATCGAATCAATCAAGGAACATACCAAACATGGAATTATAGCAAGAAAGGTTAAACTAATCATTCACATGTTTGTGATCCTAATCAAGTCATGACAAGAAAACTTAAATTAAGATCTAATTAATTGCTACCATATATGACAAGAAAGCTTAAATCATTTTGCTAGATTAACCTGCAAAAACATCCAAGTGATCAAGTGAGATAGGAATTTGATGTGTATGAAAACACACATCATTTCTTTATTCTAAATGTTTGTTTTATACCTTTTGTATTGTCTAAATTATGTTTTTAGCGTCTTTTTATCTTGGAATGTTGGTACTGCTGTGCTTTCATGTTATTGGTAGATTGGTGTGAAGTTTGGAGCATAATTGAAGAAGGATGAAGAAAATAGCAAGCCATGAGCTCAAAAAGTTACATTTCACGATTCATCATCATTTCACGTGCTTCGAGAGTTTATACAGCGATGTTTGATCACGTCAGCTAGATTAGCATGTTTAGATGCCATGTATAAGTTTCTAGAATTTTTGGACGTCGTTTACTATTTCTAGTTTTGGTTTTAAGGTTTGCTCCACACCTGTCGCGGGCACGACACTGTGTCGTGGGCATACAGAGTGTCGCGGGTGCGATGCCCACAGTCGCGGGCGCAACAGTGGTTTCACAGCAATTTTCGGATTTTAATCTGTCGCGAGCGCGACAGGCATGGTCACAGCCGCGACGATACTCCAGATGCAAAATGATAAGTTTCAACCGTCGGATCGATCTGGTTGCAAACCCTCGCCTATAAATAAGTCTCTTAGGGTTGTTCTAAGAAGAAGGCATAGGGAAAAATGCTCAGGGAGGTAGAGGCGATCAAGGGGGCGAGAGACGCAAGAAAGACGAGCCTTTGAGGAAAATTTGGAAGAGATTTTGATCCGCAAACGCATAGGAATTCTTTGGACATTAGTTTGGACGCGTCGTGTGCTGTAAAACCTTCATTCTTAGTTTGTCAATTTCTGCAGAATGTTTGTTTTCATTGCTATGCGCTTTTCCATGCTTTGTTTAGTGCTTATGTGTAAGTAGTTCATTAGTAGGGATGTGTTGATTAGTTTTGTTGACCTTAGATCATGAGATGAAGCATTTATGACATAAACCAGA
>JAOVYX010019053.1:0-19108 GCA_035668315.1 Drosera spatulata
ATATATAACCTTTTGGTACGATTTATTTTAAAAATCGTAACGTTATATATTTGTCTCAAAACTCCCAAATTTCTCGGATATTACAGTAGGGTTTAGAGAATCCACAATGGTGTAATGAAAAAGCACATTGCAAATTCTGTAAGGATGATGTCGAAAGCGAATAAATGAAAGAGATCAAATATGTGAGACTTCAAAAAATTAAAGTGTGCAATGAGGTCTTGATGAAGACAAAAGAAACAATGAAAAATGAGATCATGAAATGGAGCGGAGAGACTGACTTTTTTAATCTCTCACAAACCAACTGGAACAAACGAGTTTTCTTTTCAGTTCGTTTAAATTTGGATGGGAAAAAGATGCATCATTAGGAAGCTTTTTTGTGTTTGTTGCCTCCATATCAAAAGTTTTGTCAGAGTTTGAATGTGAAAATGTGACCCAATGTAGATTGCTCTTAACTCATAGCTAATCTTGTATACATTGTGCTGTTACATCTGTGTCATCTTTGTTTTTCATTGAGTTGTAAGACGTAGTAATTTTTTGTTCCTCACCATTGTTTTGTGATCTTTTCATTGGGCTCTCACCTGTGACAGGGGATGGCTTTGCAATGTCTCACCTACCGGGACGAGGGAATGTCATTAACTATTATCACTGTCAAGTGTCATTCTGTGATGGTTAGCTAGCGTGAACGTATGTTCTCGACGAGTCATTTGAGAATCGAGATATTCATTCAAAAACATGAACAATTTGGAATATAAGATACCTTTTCCAATATATATCGTCGAACCCTATACAACCACCAATGGCTTCTCCAAAGAATCTCTTCACAAATGTAACCCCAATGCCTTGTTAGGGATACATACTTCATTTTCATTTCGAACTTCCATAACGAATTCAATTTACATGAGTGACATCTCATTCTAACCATTGAGGTACATTATACAACAACAATAAACCAAACTATTTTTGTTGGTACAAAATAATTATGATCCTATGGGTTAAAAGTCTAATAAAAGTCCCCACGTCATCAAGGCAAGAGCCTATGAGAAAAGGCCAAAGTGACACCTCATGGATGGTTAAATCAATCACCTGCTAAGATGATAACAAATGTCCATCATACAAAAGGTAAATAGTATTTTATAAATACTCTTATTTATTATCTAAAAAGATAAGATTTTCTAGACCCTAAATCAGTCATTGATTTTCATTTCGGAACCGAGACTGACTTAGGCATCGAAACTGATATCCGAGGATCACATCCCGGAACTGACTGATCGAGTTTGTTATTTCTAGTCCGTGTAGGTTTTCGTGTCTTGATCAGGACCCAAAATACTAACATTTCATCCCAGATGTCTGGACTCACGAGTTCAGGCCCACTTCCCGAGTTTCACCCAAACAATTTGGTGCCCATCATAGGGTCCGGTACAATGACGCGAAGTCGCCAGAGTGCCCGAGATCAGGCGTAGCAAGCTTGCAGTAGCGACTAGCCAATGCAGCCTCGGCTCAATGCTCCTTCGCCATCCCGAGAGGAGGAGGTAATAGAACCGGGGGCAAGTGTGGACCTGGTGACGATCGTGATGTTCAACCAACTCCGGCTTCAAATGGAGGAACGCACCACTGTCATCATGAGGACGATGACTGATCACCTGAACCAAAGGCTGTCTCCTTCTCCTCAACCTGAATTGATCCCACCACTTCGGGATCCTTCTAGGGTGGTGTTATAGGCTAACCTTAGGCATCACCTCAACCGAGGCCCAAGGCTCCATTGGAAGGACAGAGAAAATCCACACATACTCACTCTCAGTCGGTTACCCCAGCGGAGGGCCTCAGGAGCCTTCTCAATTCAAAGTCAGCGGGAAACTGCCCAAGAGTTAAACCGAAGCATATAGAGTCAATCCCAGATCTAACCAAGGAGCTAACGGAAAGGGTCGAAGAGCTTTTCAAAATGTTTATATACGCTCCTCGAGACCCGAGAAGCGAGGCTGGTTTGAGGATGAAGATGCCTTTCACTCCAAAAATCAACAAGAAGGTTCCCATGTCAAATCCAAGATGCCGACAACGGAATCTTAGGATGGAACTGGGAACCCCTTCAACCACATCCAGACCTTCCAGACGTCCATGAACTTGAGTGGGGCCTCGGATGTGATCATCTGCAAAGCATTCCTAACCACCCTAAGAGATCCTGCTCGGGTATGGTTCAATAGGGTCACCCTGTGGTCCATCAGCTCATTTGAGATCTTGGCTCAAGCATTCACCACCAAGGTCATAAACAGTAGGAGGATGCAGCTGACCTCGGATCACCTCTACGAGATGAAGCAAAGACCAGGCGAAAGCCTAAGGAGCTACGTACAACTGCTCAACTCGGAGGTAGTCCACATTGAGAAAGTTGAGGACTTTGACGTATGTCAAGCATTGATAAAAGGGTTGCGAAATAGGAACTTGGCGTATGACCTAAGCCTAGAACGCCCCAGGACCTACACAACCTTGTTGGCCAAAATAAGCCAGCACGTGTCCTTAGAAGCCGAGATGGAGATCCAGTACCGATTTCGGACGCTTGTCGTGGGGGAGTCCAGCTCTCGAGATCAGGGCAACGTGCACTCCCGACTCGGGAAAAGAGAACATCCATGACAGAAGAACAGGAAGAAGGAAGGGAAGACAAAGAGAGGTTGGACCTACTTCTTCCACACCTCGCTCAACACTTCCCGACCCGAGGTGCTCAGTACAGCTTGGGAAGAAAACTTGCTACAAAAGGATCCCGAGAAGCAACGCTTCCTCGGAAACAACCGATACACCTCGCGATATTGCCTTTATCGTAAGGATCATGGACATGATACTGAGCAGTATCGCCATCTCAGAGACGTCATAGAGGAATTGATACAGAAAGAAGCCTTGAAAAGGTTTGTGGCGGACCAATCCTAGGCTATGGAAAGATCGCCACGAAGATCTCGAGACAGAATATGATCACCTCAAAGGAAAAACAATGAACCAAAGCAGAGACCCAGGATTAACGTAATCTTTGGAGGTTTCGTATCGTCCCCATCTATATGCACAACGGGTATTGATGAACTCAGCATATAAAGGAGCCTAGGGCATAAACCTAAGAGGCCCCGAGGTGATGCAAAAGTCAGTTTCCACCACGAGGACAAAACGGCAATCACTTTTCCCCATGATGATGCCTTGGTCCTTACTCTCCACATCAGGGACTTTGATGTGGAGAGGATGTTGGTGGACAGTGGCTCCTCGACCGACGTCTTGTACTATTCAACATTCAAGAAAATGGGACTACAGAACAAGGATATCAAACCTTTTAAGACCCCCATAGTCGGTTTCACTGGGAACTCAATATTTACTAAGGGGTATGTTCTCACGATAACCCTATGAGATGAAGGCATCTATAGGACAGCAATCCGAGTTGCGGACTCCCTGGTCGTAGACCTGCCCTCAGCGTATAACGGGATCATAAGTTGACCGAATTTGATGGACTTAAGAGTAGTCTTGGCTCCATGTTACCTAACATTAAAATTTTCAACCCCGAACGTAGAGAGAAGCGTGAGAGGAAGCCAAAATGAGTCCCGACGATACTACAACGTCACTCTCAAAGCAAGCTCAACTCGGGAAGCCTTTCCCCTACACTTGGATCCTCGGGATCGAGTTGAGGGTCCCGAGCCCGTTGAGGACATAGAAGTCATCTCTCTAGAAGATGGAAAGAAAGGAAAAACTGGCCGCATTGGAGCTAAATTGAAGAAGCCGACTAGAGACAGATTGATCCAAATCCTGAGAAGCAACTCAGATATCTTCACCTGGGAACCCGAAAACATGCCCGGAATTGACCTAGAAGTAATCATACATCGGTTATCGATCGATTCAAAGGTCCGCTCTGTCAAACAAAAGAAAAGAAGATTTGCACCGCAGAGGAACAAAGCTATTACTGAGGAAGTAGACAAGCTGCTTAATGTCGACTTCATTAGAGCGATCTCATGTCCCGATTGGTTGGCAAATGTAGTCATGATGAAAAAGACAAATGGAAAGTGGAGAATGCGTGTCGACTTCACTGGCTTGAACAGGGCCTATTCAAAGGACTGTTACTTGTTGTCTCGAATTGATCAGCTGGTTGATGCCACCTTGGTATATGAGCTCCTGTCCTTCGTGGACGTATTCTCGGGTTACAACCAAATTCAAATGACACCGGTGGACTAGGTTAAGATCTCCTTCATCACAGAAGGGGGAACCTATTGCTACAGGGTTATGCTATTCGGATTGAAGAATGTAGGAGCAACATAATAAAGGTTGATGAACGATGAATTCAAGCTATTGCTAGGGGAAAACAATGGAGGCTTATATGGATGATATGCTGACCAAGTCCCTGAAGTCGGCAGACCATACCACCAACTTCGAGAAAACATTTGAGGCGCTCAGAAGATACAACATGAGGCTTAACCCAGCCAAGTGTGCTTTCGGCGTGAAATCAGAAAAAATTCTAAGGTATATGATTACCAATAGAGGGATTGAAGCTAACTCGGCCAAGGTTCAAGCCATCCTGGATATGAGCACCTGATGCACAAAGAAAGAGGTTCAGAAGTTAACAGGTTGCCTAGCAGTACCTTAAAGATTCATTTTCTGAGGCTCAGATAGAACATTGCTCTTCTTCAAAGCGCTGAGAGGAGCCACCTCAGGAATGGAGTGGACGCTGAGTTGCCAAAGAGCCTTTGATGAGTTAAAAAACTACCTCGAGGAGATGCCCTTACTTACAAGTCAGGGAGGAACTGATCGTCAACCTAACAGCCTCTGACGACGTGGTCTCGGCCGTTCTTCTCAGAATAGAGGGAAACAAAAAGAGACTAATTTATTATGTAAGTAAGGTTCTTAATGATGCTGAGACCAAATTACCCCCGAATAGAAAAGCTGACTTTAACACTAGTAAATGCAACAAGAAAGTTTTGCCCTTAGTTTCAGGCACATCCTCTTGTAATAGTGACCTATTAGCCCTTGAGGCAAGTATTGTATAAGCCAGAACTTTCGGGGAGAATAATTCAAATGGTTCATTGAGTTTAGTGAATATGATTTGAGTTATAAACCCAAAACTGCAATCAAAGCACAGACACTCGCTGATTTTCTAGTAGAATGCCGGTTTATGGACATCCTGACCTCAGAAGATCGGGAAAACCAAGCCAAAACAAACGAGGCCCTGGAAGATCTAGACAGATGGATCGTCGAATGCCAAGGAAGTGGGGGAAGGAGTGTTACTAATCACTCCAACCGGATGAGAGCTGTGTACAATAGAACTCCAGTTCCCTGTCACGAACAACTCGGCCGAGTATGAAACATTGATCTCAGGACTCCAGGTAGTCAGGCATCTGGACGTCTCTATCGTGGAAGCATATACGGATTCAAAGTTGGTGATAGAGCAAATGAACAGGATGTATGAGTCAAGGATGTGATGAAAGGATATTGGCAAGCAAGTCAAAAGTTAGCTCGGAAACTACCTACATTACAAATGCAACAAATTCCTAAGAGGACAAACATGATAACCGACCGACTCAGCCGTTGCACCCAGTCACGAGAAAAGCCAAGTAAGATCAGGTATTACACCAAGGTGGTTGCCACCCCGAGGTCAGAACTGAGTGAGAGGACTGAAACGCTTTCTTTACATATCAATCCATCTTGGATGGACGACATTCACACCTATATCTTGCATGGAACCCTTCCTTACGAACCAAGGGCCACTCTCAAGGTAAGACGAATTCTTGATGATGGGGGATGATCTATACAAAAGAGCGTACTCCTCTCCCCTGCTCAAATGTGTCACAAAGGAGGAGGGTCTAGCCATCTTGGTCGAGCTGCACGGAGGGGAGTGTGGGATCCATCATGGGAATAGGACCTTATCCAAAAAATTTCTAAGGCAGGAGTACTACTGGCCAACTCTCTAGACCGACTCTACTGAACTCATAAAGCAATGTGACCGATGCTAAAGACAGCCGACCTCATCAACAAATGGCCTCGGAACTCACCACATTAGAAGCGCCATGGCCCTTCGAACAATGGACGATTGATATCCTCAGTCCTTTCCCCCTTGCAACGGGACAAAGAAACTTCGTAATGGTGGCCGTAGAATACTTTATCAAGTGGGCAAAGGCCCAGGCTGTTCCTAAGATAACGGATCAAGCTGCCACAGATTTCCTCTGAATGTCGATAGTTTGCCGGTTCAACATTCCCCGAGTTCTGATCTCAGATAATGGAACTCAATTCAGCAACAAAAACTTTGAGAAATTTTGTTTGAAGCACAGGATCGAACAAAGGTTTGCCTTGGTCAAGCATTCTCAATCCAACGAATAAGTCGAAGCTGTAAACAAAGAGATCAAAAAGGCTCTTTCTAGAAGACTGACTGAAGTCAAAGAAAAATGGATCGAAGAACTCCTTAGGGCACTTTGGGCATACCGAACTTCCTCAAAGAGGTCAACTAGGGAATCCCCTTATGCCTTGCCTTTCGGTATGAAGGCTGTAATACTACTAGAGATCGAGCATCCGAGTCTAAGAATAATGTATTTTTTATCTGAAATGAACCCCCACCTCATTCGGGAGGAACTTGACCTCGTTGAAGAAAAAAAGGAAGTTACACTGACAAGGGCCCAAGCCTACCAACAGTAGGTGTCAAGGTACTTTAATAAAAGCATCCAGAAAATGCACCTCGAACTCGACGACCTGGTCTTAAGAAAGGCCGAGTTTGGTGTTCATCAAGTCGGAGGAAAGCTCGTCGACAAGTGGGAAGGCGATACCGAGTTAGGGCTATCTTAACGCGGGGGGTATATAAGATCTCAAGACTCAATGGACACTCACTGTGGAGGACCTTCAACGGAGACGACCTTAAAGTTTACTATCCATAAGTGACTAAAAAGAAAACCCAGATCGGGAAGCCTATAATGTCAGAAGTAGATTATGAAATCATTGTGACTAACTAGTAATCTTTTAAAGTTCAATATAGCCAACTCGGATTTTAGTGATAAAACCTAACCCCTGCAAAAAGTTTTGAAGTAACTCGAAGAAGGAATGAAAGGCGAAACACCGAGTTCATAAAATAAAAAGGAGGAAACTTCATTAATATGACAAAGAGAATAAAGGATTGGAACCCCAGGGACAAACCCCCGAGGTCTGAGTTCCTAAATACCAAAGCAAAGCAAACAAAAAAAAAAAAAAAAAAAAAAAAAAAAAAAAAGAAGGAAGAAGAAGAATAAGAAGCTTGGACGCCGGGGTTCAAGGCGGCACAGAAGGGCCCAAGGCTCCGACTTCCCCATCTTCATTAGAAAAGACCTCAGCTGCCTCCTTTGCCTTCTCGGTAGCTTCCCAGGCTTCCTCCTTCTTGGTGAAATCCCGACTCTTCTAGACCAACCTGTTGGGACATGATAAGAGCATGATGAAGGGGAGCTCAGCGAGGATCTACTTCTCCCCAGAAGACTTGACGCTGGCCTCCTCAAACTCAAAAATTCCTTTAGAGACGAACTGGCAATCCATATTGAAGCCCTTGTCACTAAAGTCCTCCTTGATCTATTTCTTCCAAGCTCAGAACCCGGCCTTGGCAGTGTCCATAGCCTTGCTCAACTCGGTGTACCCCTTTTTGATCATCTCGATCTCCGCCGTATACTTGGTAATTGTTTCGTTTTGGAGAGCGAGGACTGCCTGGAGTTCCTTGATAGTCTTATCCTGCCCCGAGATCCTGAGTTTAGCTGCAACCAGTTGGGCCTCAGGCAGAAACCCCCTGATGTTAGCAAGTCAGTGAAGCAGGGACCCATCAAAGCCATGCTAGGCAACCTCCTCCCTGGTCAGAAGCTCGTCACACTTAAACATCGTCTTGTCCTTGGGAGTCTTCTTCCAAATCACCAATTTGATGTAGGCCTCCGTCTCGGACCGATTCATATGAGGCTTATGCAGACGTTTAAGATCAGGGGTCTCAACCCATAAAGTTGAAAAGGACAGTGGAGACCATCCGTCTTTCTGATCAGGATGAACCTGGACTTCTACCCCTTATGCTCCTCGAAAATCTTATCCATGAGTTTCACGTAGGGGAAGGAGGTCAAGCTCAGCCACTCGCTCTTATTTTTGCTAATGTGAAAAAAATTGAAGAAAAGTTTGGCCGAGATGATTGACTCTGAGACCCAAACCTTAAAGGCCGTAAGATAAAAAGTGGATATTTACGAAGCAATGTTAGAAGTAAATTGGAAAGGGGGGATATCTAAGAAAGTGAAAATCGACTCCATGAAGGGGTGGATGGGAAACGAAAAGCCCCCGTCCAAGGTGTCGATGTAAAAAGGAAAAAAATTTGAAATCGAAAGGGATAAAGATGCGGTGTTTCGTTCGGGGAAGATAGAACTCAAAAGGCTCAGGGATTCGATGTTCTAGGAAGAGAAATGAGACAATTTTTATGGTGAAAGAGGTAGAGCACTCCCCGGGACGTCTAGGGTCAGTCCTACCTGACTTCTGCATAGGAGCAGCTCGGGACGGATCGACCTCCCTCAGGGACCTCGGTTACCCCAAGGATATCCTCGAGGACAACCTCGGCCACAGGGGTCTCGACAGCTCTGGAATCAAGCTCAGAAAGGACAGGGTCCCTCTTATCAGCTGAGGTGTCCTCAAAGGATGAAATATGGACATTGACTCTAGCTTGGGACTCTGCATCATCCGAACTAGAAGAGGACGAAAATGTCCCCTTCCTCGAAGTGGAAGGCGTTGTCATGCTGGAGTCGTCCAAAGGTTGGGGGGCCTTTCTACATTTAGGTTTCCTACACAAGGGGATCTCTTCCTCGGAGTTATTTGACAGTATTATGAGAATTCATGGTTACCTTAGGGGGGGGGGGGGGGTCACCATCCCCTTATATAGAGAATGGGCCGTTCCCTCCATGGGCTTTTGGTGGGAAAAGCCCATGGCTTTTGACGGAAAAACATAGGGCCAACCAATTCGGGGGTGACACGTCATCTCAACCGCCATTATTACCTAGCCGACGTTTCAACTCCGCCTTGATGACATAAGCATTTATTGCACAAATTTCCACATGATGTTTCAAACTCTGTCATTATGAGGTTACCATTAATAGGCCTAGATTTCAAAATCGGTTGGGATTCAACCTTATCCACTCCCATAAGGACAAGGCTCAATTCAGTCAATTCTCGAAGCATGTCAAGTCAGTCAATCAAGTCCTCGAACCAAATGCCGAGGGTCTAAAAGGTTAAAGGAATCGAAGGTTCAAAGGTCAAAATCCTGACCTCACTAAGTTTTCGACCTGGAATTCCCACCTCGAAACCTGAGGGGCAAGTGTTGGTATAAAATAATTGTAATCCTATGGGTTAAAGGTCCAATAAAGGCCCAATATCATCAAGTCAAGAGTCTATAAGAAAAGATCAAGTGACATCTCATGGATGGCTAAGTCAATCACCTCCTAAGGTGATGACAAGTGTCCACCATGAAAAGGATGAATAGTATTCTATAAATACTCTCATTTATTACCTAAAAAGATAAGATTTTCTGGACCTCAACTCAGTCATTGATTTCCATTTCTAAAACGAGACTGACTTATGTATCGGCATCGATCTCCGATGATCACGTCTCAGACCCGACTGATCGAGTTTATTGTTTTGGTCCCTGCAGATTTCTGTGTTTTGATCAGGACCCAAAAGACTAACATTCCATCCCAGACGTCTGGACTCCCAACTTTAGGCTCACTTTCCGAGTTTCACCCAAATAATTTCCGTCCAGGATTGAATGTGAGAAGGACGAGATTTACATCGTTTTATCCTTATTTTCTATTGGCCTCAACACTGAATTTGAGATACAGTATATGGTAATGAATTTGATTGACCATCCGCCCTCCTCTGTTTCCCTCACACGTTACTCGGGCCGGCCCATCTTTATGGATAGCAATCGGACTCCAACCCAGAAAACCCAAACCCAAAGCCCAAATTTCAAACACAAGAACGCCCAACCCAATCCACGTCACTCCCACTCCCACTCCCACTCCCACCCCTCATCATCATCATCATCATCTTCCTCTTTAATCACCAATTCAAATTCAGTGTGGATAAACCTTCACCTCATCCTCATCACTCACTCCACCTTCAATCTCCGCCGCCGCCGGCGCCCAATCTCGCCTGAACCCTAACGACACCGGTCGATGCTTGCCGGCATCGCCTTTCACGGCGGGATTCCGTTCACCTTGGTGCCGTCTCCGGTGATTCAATCCAGCAACTGCAGAGTTCTGTTGTCTTCTTCACTTTTACCTTGCCGGGAGGATAGGAGGAAGAAGCGGTTGCGTTGTTTGGTTGGGAGGAGTGTGGGGAGTTGGAAGAGGTTTGGTATTAGAGCAGAGGCGGTTAGTGAGGTGAGGGAGGAGGCGCAGTCGGTGGCGGAGGGCCGAGGCCGTATTCTGTGAGGATTCCTGTTGGTGATAGGCATGTGAGTTGAGTTTCGGGGATTGTTGATGTTGTGCTTGGTGTTGGCATTGATTTCCTCTTCATTGTTACAATTTGAATTATTGTGTGTTGAAAACTGGAGTTATGTGTGAGTTAATTGGTTAACCACATCGACGGTTGAGAAGAAAGAGTAGTTGGGTTCAATTCACACGCCTATACTATCGGGCCTTGTTAAATGGGGCTTGTTTCACACAAGTGTGCACTCCCCTTAATCCTAATACTCTCTCCGTCCCATAATAAATGTAACAAACTGAACGACACAGGATTTTATGTGTGTTAAATTTTTGGTGTAAAGACATTTATGCTCTTGAAGGTCTCTGAGAGGAAGGAGAGAGAGAAAAAAAAAGAAAGGGTAAGTGATAGTGGGATTAGTTGATATGATATAAAATAAAAAGTAAAGGTCTTTTGATATTTTTGAAGGAAAAAAAATTTCTAAATAGGATAGTGTTGTAATTATTATGGAATATTCAAAAAAGACAAGTGTTATATTTATCCTGGGAGGGAGGGAGTACTAGGTTAGAATTGAGACATGAGTTCCTAGATGACGAGCTTCATCATACGGTCTTGTCAATGTAGGTATAACTCATAAGTTTCTTGAAGATTGGAAACAACTCAACGAGTGAAGGACTTGATGCAATGATTGGATCTTAAGTGACTCCAAACTTATATGGAGGTTTTTTTTTCTGTTACGATTCAGTGGAGAGGTCAAGGGGAGAAACCAGCATCCAAGCTAGGCCTGGATAACATACATATGTGCAGAGGCAGAGTTAAGTCCCAAATGTCTGTGGGTGCTATAATTTCTGCCTAATGACAAGTCAAACTTAGTGAACAAATGGAATAATACGTGTTTATTAGAGATTGTAGAAACTCTAAACTAAACTTGTGCTTAAGCATCACCCTTCCACTTCATCTGGAGCAATTTAACTGCAATATTCTAAGTTCCTAACAAAAGTTTTTTTCTTTCTTTCCAAAGATACTGTAGGGAAACCTTCCGAAAAAAGATATTGTAGGGAAAACTATGATTATAGTTGTATTTTTATCATTTATTTCATTATTTGTTCTTCTTCCTTTGTCTTGAGACTTTTTTGCCCCAACGTAATTTTATTGAGTGGGTTCAATTGAAGGACAAGTTAGTCATCATATGAAGATATCTAGGTACTTGTGCTCATTTCAGCATGGGCAATTGCCCATCCTGATTTGACTATGGCTCCGTGAGCTAAATTTTAATCCAAAAACCTAAGCTGACAATCGACTAAGGCTCTTTTTGCTCTCGGTCACCTTTGCTAGGGATCTGACATTAGATAACAGGGTTAGTGCAAGGTTGTCTACTAGATGAAGAAAACATTGTTAGCTCCATAGGATAAAGTCGACTCTTTTATCAGGCAATTCTGTCGAGGATGTCTTTGTAAGAGGTTCAATTTTTCGGCGGAATCAGTTTCTCAGACTGTTATGTAAGGTTGTGTATACTTTCCTCTCCCGAACCCGTTGTTATTAAAGCTTTTGCCACAAGGCGAGTAAGTAGCATATGTGCCTTATTGTTTCATTATTGCCAATTGAATTTTGACAAATGCCAAATTTTCTTGCTTGTCGAAACACTTTCGTCAAGGTTCTTAAAAACTTTTAACACCTAACTTATGTTGTCTTTGCTTGTTGACAGATATTGGTACAGACAGGACACATAGGTAGACAATCTAGTGGAGCAGTTACAGTGACAGATGGAGAAACTGTAAGTCTAAGTTTCTGAGGTGATAATGTCATTTTCATTTAGTCAGATTTTATACAGCTTTTAGAGGCCTTCTTTATATTCTATCCAGATTGTCATGCTCTAGTTGTGATTTGTTTGTCGTTAGTTGCCAGAGGGCTTTGCATTTTTATTTTTATTTTCTGGAGATTGTACTATAAGAGAACAAGTGCTGGAAGTTTCATGTTTCTTTCTTGATAGCTGCATAAATGCTGCTAATGACTCTGCTTTTTCATATAGATTGTCTATTCGACTGCTTGCTTGTCTGATGTTCCTAGTGAGCCAGCTGATTTTTTCCCGCTCTCTGTAAACTATCAAGAGCGGTTTTCAGCAGCAGGTCGTACAAGGTATGCTGCTGTGTGGTACATAAGCCTGGGATTTTCTTATTAAAATTATTCAGAACTACTTTTGGTTACCTGAATCTTTAGATACTCGTATCATGTACCGACTTAGTGCTATGAATTTTATAGCTTTCACATGTTCTAAATAGTGACCTAGCTTTGGTCTGTCTTCATGAGAAAAAGTTGTAAATGGAATCATCGACCTAATTTACTTGGGCTGAGGTCTACTGGGTTTTCTGACTTTTAAAGCAAGTTTCTTGATGCCTATTCCATGTATTTCCGGTTGTTACTTATTATATTTTTTGTTTATAGTGGTGGATTTTTCAAACGAGAAGGGAGGACACGAGATCATGAGGTACTGATATCTAGTAAGGGTTTTTTCTTTTCCAATTAGCGGCTGATAAAGTGCATTTTTCACTTATACCACAATCTTGCAGCTCTGCTTGGTCCTTTCCCTTGCCTTTATATATGAGAGACAATCATAGGGGATCATAGCAAAGACAAATATAGGAGGGACAATTACAAAGGCTCTGGTAGTTATGGTTAATGGTTAATTACAGGCGCAGAATTTCAACATTGGCTTGTTAGGGTGCTGCTTGGTGTCTAAAAGCATACTGAAAAAACAGTTGTTTGAGGTGGCTGTGAATTATCGGGCTATGTTTTAGGCCTCTAAATCGACTTTCTTTATTTTGTGGAGGTTCTGGTTTGTCGTTTGATAGATAGGCCTTTGCGACCTACAATTGTTGCAGGCTTTTACCATGAAACCCAAATACTATCGTGGGTATGCAATTCCCTTTGATAATATATGAACCTTTTTTTGTGCTAACAAGGAGCTGTTCGTTTTACGGAGTATCATGTCAGCTCATCCTGCTGTCAATGAGCACATCATTATTCGTTGATGGAAATGTGGGATTTATGTTTGTTGTTTCCATAATTTGTTAGAATCCTTCTGGTAGACCGTTTCATTTAATTTAAGTATTTTTGTTCTTTTTCATTCACCAGGTTTTGAGTTATGATGGGCTTCATGCTCCAGATTACTTGGCAGTGACTGCTGCTGGTATAGCATTGTAAGTTTTTCCATCTGGCATCATTGTAGATTTGCGCATATGCTCTGGTGATAGTGGATCAATGTTTTATTTCATTATTTATTGCGAAACAGAGCTTTGTCTGAAGTGCCTAATACACAAGCAGTAGCTGGGGTTCGAGTTGGTCTAGTAAACGGGAAGTTTATTGTCAATCCGACAACAGAGGAAATGGAGGAGTCCGAGTTAGATCTAGTGCTGGCTGGCACTATGAGTGCCATATTGATGATTGAGGTACTATCTCTAGGGAGATGTCTTTTCTTGTTATCTTGCGTAGTAGTAATGTAATTGATTTGTGTAATTGTTTATTATGGCAGAATAGTTTTCAGTGCAGACATACATATTTAATGTTAAGAGATATCATTGGAGTAAAGACATCGAAGAGTAGAAGATTTCTTGTCCAATATATAAAATGTCTTTTTACTCTGATATCCGCTGACTTGTATTTACTTGGAGGTCTAAACTAGCGCAAGCTGTGGCAAAAGCAAAGTTTTGCTCAACTGCTATCACCTGCTCTTGTACTATTTTTTTCCAAGATTTATGTTTTTTTTTAATTTCATTATCTGGCATCATTAGAGGGTTAAGATCTTTACAATACTGCCCTTGAAGATATCATCTTCTTACACAAGGTTTTACCAAATTATAAAAATTTCTTTTGTTTCATTGTCTTTGATATTCACTTCATTGGGGAAAAAAACTTTATGCAGAAATCAAATAATACTCATGGTTTATGTGAATTCCTATTCTACCTTCATAATTGTACTATTATTCTAGTTTGTATGAACATTTAATGCAGGGTTATTGTAACTTTCTTCCTGAAGAGAAGTTGCTGCAGGCAGTAGAGATTGGACAGGTTGTTTCTTGATTAAGCATGCCACTTCTGTTTCTTTCCACTGTATTTGACAATGGCTTATGTTAGTACGAAAATTCGAAAACTGGTGTTCCTGCTTGGTTGTGTTTTCAAGTGGAGCATCATTTTCTGTGTGCTTAGGATGCCTTAACTATGTTTTTCCATCTTTTGCCTAAAATTCGAATAAGCCTTTGAAATTCCTAAAGTCTGAAAGTCTTCTCCTTTTTTCTCTTTTTCTTTTTCTTCTGTTTTAAAGGTTTTCTCTCTCTTTGTGAATCAGACCTCATGTTCAATTATTCCAGTCCCTTTGCTCTTTGATTACAACTGTAATCATCTTGGGATGCAGTGAACCCTTCTCTGATTTTGTGAGATCAAAATTCGGCTTAGGAATAATCCATCATCAAACACAAGATGATTTAGTATGATCCTTAGTGCTCTGAATTCATGATTATAGCAGGCACCAAAATGAGCTAGTTTAACTAATCCATTGGAATCTTTGCACGACGCTTCCGTTTCGGTTCCGGAATCTGGATGTAGCACCTCAAGCTTTTTTGTTCTTTTTTGAATCAAGTCAACTGACAATGGATCTTAATGGCCTTTCTAGTATATGAGGGATGCTCATCGTACTTATCACCTTTGAGTTGCTTGGTATGCTGCTATAAACATATCGGATATGATGACATACTTGCTATAAAAAAATTGAATATGATGACGTTTCAGGAGATTTTTTCCCAATAATCGGGAGGGTATGTAATGTGAGGACCTATTTGTAAGTTAGCTACGAAAATTTAAGCTGTTTTCTTTTCAGAGATACATTACTTTGGTTTCTCTTCTGTATTTGTTCTCTTGATTCTTTCCGTTTGCTCAGCTTACGTTTGAAATTACGGTTGCACCCACATGACTGATCTCTTGCACATCAGATTGGGCAACATGGCTGAGTACATGAGTTCAATTTCAGGAGTCCGTGAGGGCAATTTGCAGTGAAATAGAAGCTTTGGTTAAAAAGTGTGGAAAGCAAAAAATGTATGATGCAGTTAAGCTGCCTCCTCCCGAATTATACAAGCACGTAGAGGTACGAGCCTCTACAACTGGACATCTTTGTAGCTTGTCTAATCTCCTTTGAGTTAACTGATACTAAATGATGATCAGTTGGAAAGGCTGTTTCTCTTTATCTAAATTCTCGTACCATGCGAGTCTTGTCCTGCTTTTGCCTGGACTTGAACTGCCTCCATCTGTCTCCATGCATACTGGCATGCTTTGTAACTTTAATCACATACGTCCTATTGACTGATTGTTTCCAGAAAATTGCCGGTGATGAATTGGTCAGAGCACTTCAAATAAAAAGCAAAACACCAAGGAGAAAGGCCCTCATTGCATTGGAAGACAAAGTTGTGACTATTCTTACTGAAAAAGGATATGTAAGCAAGGATGTAGCTTCTGCAGTCGCTGAAACAGTTCCAGTTCTATTTGACGATGAGGACGAGGATGAGGAAATGGTTCTTGATGGTGAGGTCGATGAAGGTGATGTTCACATAAAACCAACTATGAGGAAATCAACTCCCTTGGTAATGCATGGATCTAGCTCAATTGCCATGTTATAAGACTTCCTTCGTGTTGCTGAACACATCCTTTCTTGCACTGTTTTTTCTGGAAATTATTTGAAGTTAAAATTCCCTGCTTAATTATCGTCCTGGTGGCTTGATGCAGCACTAGAGAATGGGAAAAGGGGAAGGAAGGGGCGGTGAGAGATAGAACGCTAATAGGAACAGGAGCATGACTAAAAAAGAGAGATGGGAAAGACATTATTTCGTTCATTGGCAATGATGAATAAGCTAGCCTTCTCCAGGAACTGAATGTGCAATCAGAAATATAAAAGAGAAACATAAGCATCTCCACTTGTTTAAAGTTACAACCTCTATTTATAAGGAAAGGAAAGGAAAGGAAGGCAACAAACCTGCCAAGTGCATGGTGCGGGGAGGCACCCCTGTAAGACAAAGCGATGTACACAGTCTTATCCCTATTTTTACATAGAGAGGTTGTTTCCTAGTGTTCTCAGGTGTCGAACTCCTAACCTCACCAATATGACCTCTATTCATAGATGACTGAAATTAATTAATTATAAATTAGCAATAACCACATTGTTTTCTATTAAAAACCAGTACACCTTGCCATCATTATTTTCTCAACCACTGACCTCTCTGCACGCTTCGCTTGTGACGTATCTGGAAAAAATCGGGGAAGGTCTGTCATCACTTAGAATCAGGGTGCTCTTTAAGTGTTGTTAGATGGAATGCTGGGGGCTCCTTCCCGATTCCTCTGAACTTTTGCTGGGAAAGTTGGTTACTTCGGAGTTCAGCCTAATGATGGCCTCTGCAAGAAAATTTTCTTAACTTTGATTTTGCTAAAAGTAGACCTACAAGAGTGTTGTTTGCATGATCTTACTTTGTGTCCTTGCTATTGCCATTCAAGTTGGAACTTGGAATGCAATGAACGACCTCTAATGTTCTGGGTTACATATTCTTCATATGTAAAAAGCATGGCCATTTCAGGCTGAGAGTTGATTCTTGGGTATCAGCTGGCAGGTTGCCTGTTGTAAACGCACTCTGTTTGTTAGGCTTCAATACTTATTTGCTTTCATGTGTTATCACAAATTTTGGTTTTTTTTTCTTTTTCTTTTTTAACAGTTCTGTGAGGTGGATGTGAAACTGGTTTTTAAAGAAGTAAGCTCCAAGTTCCTAAGGAGGCGAATTGTACAAGTATGGTGGTATCCTATATTCCCTTTCCTTCTTTTTTCCCTCCTTCCAGGAAAGCTTGAACGGTGATAGGTGTTTATTGTCTGTTTCCAAATTCCATGAAGTTTGACCACAGAGCAAACTGAATCTTCATTGGGTAATGAAGAACTCGTTTTTCTTTACTCTTGGATTCAAGAATTCATATGTGTTCTTACAAGCAAAGAATAAGCTATGTAAAATTTCTCTACACGGTGAAGGTAAATATAATTCGCTTCTAACCAGACAGCTTTTCCATTTCAGCTCCTTGATTCCATCTTTGAGGAACCATAGCAAGTTGAAATACCTGATCCAATATGCGTATATTAGAACCCTGTTTTAATTTGATTGTGATTCATCTCCACTTTTGCAAAAGTCCTGCTTTTATGTAATTGAAATTATCCTCCTTTTTGCAGAATCCTCTTTCTGCATGTATTTTTCTGCTCTTATATGCCGATTTATAATTTTTGTTGCATTTTTGAAAAAGTTGGTGTGGTTCACTAGCTCTGCATGCTTTCCTTGAGTGCAAATGATTATTGCTCCGCCAGTCTTTGAAAATATTTACAACATTTTCTATAACATGTTTGAATATTCAAACATTTTCTATAACATGTTTTCTTGAACATTTTCCTGGCTTGATCGAGCATTTGGTGCCGCTTTACCATGACAAGCAAAAATGATTTGGTATATCTAATTGTACTGCCATGAAAAAAATTTGAAGCTACTGGACCAGAATATTGTTACTGGCATGCTCATTGAACGTAGAGTCAAATACCATGTTCTTTCTTTCAGGGTGGAAAAAGAAGTGATGGTAGAAACCCAGAAGGGATCCGTCCCATCAGCTCAAGATGTGCATTGCTTCCTAGAGCTCATGGAAGCGCTCTTTTCACTCGTGGGGAAACTCAGGTTCAGTACCTCTGCTCGAGGAGAGAATACATCTCCTTTTGTTTTGGTTGTGTATTATAGCATGACTAGAAATGAATTTTAACTTGTTTTTTTTTTTTCCCCACTCTGAATTTTAGGAATTCTTTTCATATGAATTATCGCATGGCTCTGAAAGTCTTTTTCTTTAATTCCGACGTGCAATTTATGTGTGCTGTAAGTGATGAGAATGATACAGACCCAAGCTTCCATTACAATTGGTGCCATTTGGGCTTGAAGCATTCACCAAATAAGGTTATATTTTTCATCTATTAGAACCTCTTTTACCTTGTATGTCACAGTATTGCGCTGTGTTTGTTCTATTGGTTTGAGATTTAGCATTTTGGCTTCTTTCTCTTTCAGGCCCTAAATCTGTTGGAAGTCAGAAGTCTTAGTCTACATCTCTGTTTTCTACATATATCCTGATTTATGGATCTGTTTTTCCCTTGTGGTGTTTGACATGAAACCTGAAGTTATTTGTCCAAGTTATGCTTCAGAATTTTTAAGCTTCATATGACCAAGAGCACTTTTGTTTGCTTCTTCATGCTTAGGATTAGCAAGAATGGCGTGTCAGAGAAGTCATATACTGTTATGTAGTCTGCAAGTCTACTGTCTTGTGAATATGCTACCTTCCTTTTTATTTTTTTCCTTATAATTTTCCTGGGTGATACTACTGACACAACCCCCTATGTGAGGGTTTTACTTGTTAGATCACTTGAAATGGAAAATGGTTGAACTGAAGATTCCATCAGTCATTATTTTATTTTATTTATTAAACCTCCCCATTTTGCAGGCGCTAGCAGTGGCGACCCTAGGTGATAAAAAGATGGCGCAACGTATAGACTCTCTTGAGGATGATGATGAAAAGAGATTCTACCTTCAGGTGCATTTGCAATGCCGTATATTAAGTGCTGCAAGTCCCAAGTCAAAAAAAAAAAAAAAAAAAAAAAAAAAAA
>JAOVYX010019054.1:0-19106 GCA_035668315.1 Drosera spatulata
GAGGGCCTTAGTCGAGGCATTCGTTCTGTTATTGAGGAGTCTGCCACTGATAATGAAAGAGTACATATAACATAAACCCAACTGGCCTTCTCCCAAATTCGTGAACATGGATAGCTACTAGTTTAATTGATTCCTTTCAGTTTCCTGATGGCTTTCAACCACAATATATGTACAGTGAATTTCCCCATTCGTGTAAAAGAGGACCAGGATCATGTGATGGGGATGACCCATTTGTTTGATTTTATCAGGTGGCCACGGCAAAACTGGATGCTGCTGCCAAACCGCTGAAAGAACACGCTTTTGCTTCTCCAGATAAGGTGGCCGAAGTGGTACAGAAGGTACTCCTCAACCTAACTCCCCCCCCTCCACACACACAAAGAGAGAGAGAGAGAGAGAGAGAGAGAGAGAGAGAGAGTAATATAATCCGGTGATAAATCTCTGGTGTACTTGGAAAATCTATTGTTCAGGCAGTTAATGCTAAATTTGCAGGTCAGTGTTTCATTACACCAAGTATTGCCGATTATAATTGAGAAGATGAAACTGTATCTTCAGAATCCTACTACACGATCAGTTCTTTTCAAGCCGATAAAGTAAGCTTCCATTCAACTAGTAGCATTTGTAGCCTTTTTTAGACCTCCTTTCTACTAGGATACTACTCCCTTTCTCTCTTTGGAGAAAGGTGAATCTTTTGCCTCTTTTCTGAATACGGGCACTGGATCTCAAATGTGCTGTTTGCAGTTCGCTGGTGCCTACAAATCATCGACTTTGTCTGGTTGAAAATGCAGGACAAATATCATCGAAGCTCACTCTCAGGTGTTGTCACTACTGAAGTCAGAGTATTCACCGGAAGACATAGAAGCCATCAAGATGGTAAAACTGCAGGATTTACAAGCGCAGCTCGACTCTCTAGGTGCTAGCGGAAACAGAGATGCTTCTTCAACAAATGAAAATGTTGGTTCTGGAAATCTCCATTAGTTCTCTTGAAAGCTTTGGTCATCTAGCTCCAGCGTTGGTGATGTTATACCTGTACACTGAAAGATCATACCTGCAGAGGTCCCATTAATCCTGTTGCTTTGTGGTCGCATCCTTTTACAGAATATGACCCACATCGCCATCAAGTGCGGCCATACATCGCTAACGATTACGCTGTCTCCGTACTGTTGCGCTTGAGGGCTAGTTGGGATTTAGACAGCTTTGCTTTTTGAATTTGATTGTTAGAGAGGATGAGGGCGCCTCTCTTTTATCTTTGTAGTTCTTGAACCTGGGATGGAACATACCTTCGTACACTAGTTGATATAGATTGGCTTATTCATATTCGTCTGTAAATGAACGAGATATTTATGGCACAATGAAATTCTGCTTCATGAGTCTTGGGCTACATTCTTGGTTACTGAAAGCCTAGGGTTCCATCAACTCCATAATGTGGAGGAAATCTTTACGGTTTTCTTGTGGATGTAGAGTGTCTCGTTCGTACTCCTATTAGATGTGTTCGCTAGTAGTTGGATTGAAGAGAACCTTTTGTATGGATTATACCCGTCACTTATTTCAGGAGGAAATGCACATGTTATTGTTACACGAGATTGCCAATCGCTAGTACATTGCTGCAGAGCTGGTAGAAGTATTGATTCCCGTCTGTTAGTGGTGAGCCGCCATTACCATCGTTCCCATCTTCGAGGCCATCCTCGCACGTCTGGCCATCGGCCATGGAGCCAGACACCATTTGATTCACCGTATCGTAGTCACCCATCGTCAATGCATGAGTACTCTCGTTCAGATCGTCCAGCGCATCGGAATATACATCCATACAATCATCTAAACACTCAGAATCATAACTAGAACTGTTGGACCTGCCATTGATCTTCATCACCTGTATTTGAGTTAACATCTGTCTGGCTTGGATGATACTCAGATCAAGCGCCACGCCCACGAGTCCTACGATGTCTGAGGTGTTGCTCCGAGGATCTGATCTAAGGGAAGACTCACAGATGTCGTAGTAGAGAGTGTGTTTGCAGGCATACTCGACCACATCTTCGGCTTGTTGATCCACACCAAGGACCCTCGAGTCCGTGACGACGCTGATCGTTGCTAGAATCACGAGCATTTTGTGGTACATTGTAAATTTATCATATGAAGCCATCTCTTGTTTCACTGCTTAATGCCCATGAGAGACTTGAAACACGAAGTTAAAGTACATGAAGTCCTTGAATATATAATGTTGTCCCCTTTGGCGGTTTCTTCTTGGATTCACTGAAAGAGAATCTTAAGCAAGATGGAGAATACTAATAATGCAAAAGTTGGATATATTCGTTTGTGGACCATTAGAGAAAAGCTTGGACATTGTGGAAGAAGAGACTTGTGGGTTACAGGGACTGTTATCTTGGCATCGTCTTTGTCGGCGAATAAAGAATTAAATCATCTCAGGAGGGTAGTTTCTGATTGCTGATAAGCCTCGAGGTGTGGTCATAAAAGTAACGCAGAAGGCACAAAATAAGAGAATATGTTTGAATCCAATTATTGGTTCCGTAGTAATACGAATTGTTATTTGATTGAAATCCGAATCACCGTGACAAATGCAAAGAGGTAATAGCTACTGATATACAAATCTCATTTATTTTGCCGAACATCCATACAAAGCCCATAGGTCATGGACTCATGGGTAGAATGTACGCCAGAGATCCCTGTCAAGGAACATGAAAATATAAATTTATAACTTCTCTGAAACGTTTCTTGTACTCTTTAGGAGGAAAGGCATTACTCCGAGAAAGTCTTTTCTTCTTTGATGAATACCACCTCATGAAATCGATGACACGGAGAATCAACTCTTTCCTTTCTTTATCTACGCCAACGAGCAGAGAGTTAGTCCACGACATCAACTGACTGCACGTATGCAAAAGGAAGCATGTTTATGGTTAGAAAAAACCCAGGAGTCAACCTTCACTGGAGAGTCTGGACTTACATAGAATAAAATCTGTATAATGCTATGGCAACCAACTTTCATCAGCACATATGTTCCGAATTCAGCGAACAAGTAAACAAATCCATTGAATACAGAATTAGTAGAGAGAGTCACATAAAAGAGACATCATGAGTCATGATAAGCTTTACGGGAAGAACCCAAAACCAAATTTGGATAAAATAATCCTTCCCACCAGGTAAGCAAAGAGTCAAAAAGAAGTCGAACTTCGACACAGAGAAGTCTGTTTGGAACTTACAGCAAAAAAAGATGTATCATTCAAAATAGCTTGGTCTAGCAGAAGCTTTGCCTCTTTCCCTACATAGATTGGAGAGATAGGCATTGTTCTGCTTAAGTTCTGATCCAGAAAAATAATGTTTTCGTCAGTTGTAAGCGGTTTGCACCTAGATGCTCTACGATAACCTTTGAGATCATACAGGCGAGCAATTCTATGACCATACAACACATTCTCCATAACTATGATGTCCACCTTTGATTCCGTCCCTCCATATGTTGACGTAACCTGCAAAGGAAATCAATTAAAACAAAGATCCTACTGAAGCATTGAACTAGAACCAATGACATGGATGCATGTAGCGATACCTATACATAGAGGTTACTCAGGAACAGATGAAGAATAAGGGGCTCATAGCTTAAGAAAAGGTAGATAAAAGGAATCTAAGCGACAAAAGAAAAAGTCACACCTTTCTACTACAAATGCAGAACATCAGACAGATAAAAACGTACAGCATCTCTGAAGCTGTCCAGTCCTTTTTTAGCATTATCAAAAGAGTGCAGTCTATCGTGAGTTTGTATAAGTACATTCGAATGGAGATTCACCTGATACATGCCCAAAATCTTTTGCAAGCACGTCAAACTCCCAGCACTGATTGACTCGGTCAAGTACTTCAAATATGCAGGATCAAACTGGATGAACGACTCCAGTTATGTACTTGCAACCTGCTTAATTAAAAGTTGATCATCCAATGATTTCGGAAAGACAACATCGCTCTCGCCTCCATAAGCACTACATTTCTTGCAATGACCAAGGGACCAAATGAAATAGAACTCAGAAAGGCAACATATGTTTCTAAGAGATTCGAATTGCATTGCATAATAAGACGTGACGGTGTAAGTCACTTTTCCAAGAGGACCATCATCTGAAAAAGACATTGTAGTGTGCTGGTCATTGGTAGACACAAAAGAATTCGCGGAATCAATATGGGATAAAAATTTTGAAGAATCTGATCCATTCATTGGGTTCGCATCACCATGTTGAAGGCGAGGATAGATTGACGCAAGAGCATATCCAATAATACAAGTTGATCCAACATTTCCCAATTTTTCAGAAAGCTGATGACGAAGAGCATTCTGTGCCTCACTGAATAAAAATCCAGTATTGTCTGTCACCTGTTACTACCTTCAATTATTATGCAAGACTAGGGAAAAAAAAAAAAAGTAGAACTGTAGAAGAAAAGATGGACAGAGTTGAGATGCACCTTCGTTGCTTCTTTCTGTATCCATTCTAGTTTGTCACAGTTGAACTCCAATTTAGGGGACGGAAGACAAATAGAATGAATGTTGATCATTGCATAACGAAAACATGCAAGCCTCCAACCCCAACTGAAAAGTCAAAAAGTGACAAGTGAGAGTGTAATACAAATAAGGCAAATGAACCAAAGAACAGCAAAAAAAAAAAAAAAATCAAAAAAAAAAAATCGCAGCCTTTCCCATCACATTTACTACATACAACCAGTTCCGTATTTTATTTGCACCATCATTTGATTTATGTCATCATAACTTCTTACCAGCGCGCACGCACACACACACACATGAAAGAAGAGGAGACAAAATAGGCTACTAAAACAGGAACATACCCATAAAACCTAAGGCAATCTCTGTAAAGCGAATGGCCACAGCTGGAAACCTTAAGTTCAGCAGCATGATCTGAAAAAACTGAGCTCAAGAAATTTCCCAAAGGATAACCCTCATGCAGCATCAGACATAATTACCCGTTGACTAGCTGGACAGATCCATTAGCTTGAAGACATCCGTGCCACATCCAAATATTCCCTTCTTCCTCCCCCGGCAGATACGAGTGAGGCAGTGTTTTGGCGGAAATAGTTAGACTGCCCTTCTGATGAGTATAAGAGTGAACATGTGATACCACTGGCATATGACAAGACTGGCATATGAAAAGGAATGCTTCCAAAACAAGAAATAAAAATAAGGCAATGTAGGGGGCATTTGAGTGAAGGATGTATGGAAAAAAAGAGATTCAGGATAGCTGGAAACGGATTGAGCAGATGATCCCATAGAAACCGCCACAAAGGTTTGCCAAAACTTCCATAGTAACCAACTCGAAAAGAACCCCTTTCACAAAGTATTCCCTTCCAGACACAACGAGTACTTAGGGACACTACAATGCTTCGGCTGTCAACAAATGGTGAATATGATGCTAGCAAGTCTTCCTTCTGAAGTTTTGGATGAATGAAGTTAAGAGGTTTTGATATTTTCATATTAGCATAATGATGGCTTGATGAGGCAATATCAGACTCAAGGTTACTTTGACAGCGTAGTTTTGCCTTAAGGTGGCTGCGTCCATGTCTTCCAGATAAAGAGACAAAACAATCAGATAGAGCAAAAATAGCCTTATTGATGTAAGGCGATGTAGCAGTTATTGGAGATTTTGGTGAAAGTTCAGGCAAGAATGCACCCTTATCAGCTAGATAGAGTATTTCAACAGACAAATGACGGGCAACAAATACACCATATTGGAGAACATGCTTTATTTTCTTCAACTGGTTCGTATCAGCACCCTTCAGCAGTATCTGAAATATAAAAGAAGTAATTCCTTTCATTCAGCGTTACTCTTATAATGGCAACAATGAAACTAAGCCTCAATATTAGCTAGATGATGGATCTGTACCTTACAACAGTGTTCATTACATCAGCTAGCTATGAGATCTTGATTCTTCAAAAGGCTCAAAACATATCACAACCACAGCAACATAGACAACAATAATCCACCTTCCAGAACCAAAAAGGCAGTCAAGCCACTCTTGCCATTTCACACTAAGTTTTGCAAGGTGCATATAATTTCATGCTAAGAAGAAGAACCTACAGTTTCACAGCATACAGTCATACACTCTAAACAAGACAGCATGAGAATTGAGAAGATACATATGAAGCACTTACAGTACAGCCCAAGGGCTTTGGAAAACCATCAAGAAACAACAAGATCTTTGCCTTTTTCTTCACATCATTTGCAATATTTCCATGCTCTTCAAAATATTCCTCCACATGAAAAGAATTGCAAGAACCCAAATTTGGTTTCACAAGGTGAATGTGATCAATAGAACGGATTATCTGTGCACCAGTACACCTAGATATGCGCTCCAGAAGTGGTCTTTTGATATCTGAGATGAGAGAGACATTACTTTCAAGAAGCAAAGGACATCAGTTATTGCTTATGCTCTTGCCGCTGAGGATGGTAAGCCGGAAACCGATGCTTCCTCTAGCATTGATTCGACTTTAAAGTTGGTGCGGTCAGATATTACGTACATTGTTACTTCTCTCAATGCAAAAGACTTTAAGAATTGAGAGAAGTATGTGATCTATCAGAAATAAGCATTATACAATCCATGAATCACGTTAAGAAACGGACGGCGGAGGGAGGCAAAAGTGGTGCTTTTTTTCGCGAAGACTTGAGAGGATAAAGACTTGATTTGTTATTATTGTTGTTGATAGGATAAACTGATTGTGAAAGGAGTTGATGTGAAAGAACTCAAAAACTTCAATGTTTTCCCACCAAAGTATTTCAAATACTTCACCGACGTTATGGGTAAAGGATCCCAAACATGTTTGGAAAAATCTTAGGAATTTACCGGGTGAGCATCCAATCTTTTTAATACTTCGATTAATTTAATTTGAGTACAGCTTATTTGAAAATAAAAACTCAAATCAACCCAATTCAACTAATGTAAAAAAAAAATCCATTAAAAAAGACATCTCTGAGATAAAGAATATGCACTCTTATTTGTAGACCAAAGATTATTTCAGTCAATAAATCTATGACCAAGACATTTTGGTGACTAATCCTTTAAAACTCGTCTTTATGAAATTTAGAAGATAAATTGGGTGAGTTGACTTATTGTGGGACAAAATGCTTCGCTTGTTTCCATAAATTAAAACAAAAGATACTTTCCATATTGACCGAGCTTGACAAAAAAAATGAAGTATTTCCTTCTCTATAATATAAAACAATAAACTAATTTTGTTGCTGTTATTGTTGTAGTAATCTTAACTCACTTTTCTCTCATTTATTACAATAAATCTCGCAATCTTTAGAAAAGGTAGGAGTATCTTGATAATTCAACAATAACAAATCAAGCCTATATTCCATCAAGTGGGGTCGGCTACATGAATACGACGGCGTCATTCCAATCTGTCATGTACATTATCTTCTGTAAGATTATGATATGCCATATCATACTTCAAGGTTTCTCTCATAGTCTTTTTAGGTCTCCCTCGTCCTCTTTTGACATGTACTAACTCCCAAGCTTCATATCTCCTCACAGGAGCTGTGACTGGTCTACGTTTCACATGACCATACCATCTTAGTCGTGACTCCCGCATCTTATTTTTTACTGAAACTACACCCACTTTCTTTCTGATAACTTCATTTCGTATCCTATCTATTCTTGTATGTTCACACATCCACCTTAACATTTTCATCTCGTTTACATTCATCTTCTGTACGTGCTGTCACTTAATTGCCCAACATTCTGATCCATACAACATCGCTGGTCGAATAGCTGTCATATTTTGAGAATATTATGAAAAATTAAACTCTAACATGCATTCGTGATCCGAGTTTGTGTTCCGTTTTTTGCTTTGTCATGAAGCCTATAATGTAAAGTCCTTTGAGAAAGAAATAGGAGTGTAAATTAATACAAGGTTGTTATCAAATTGAATTGAGTGCACTTGCATTCATTTATTCTGCTCTATTTTTTATTTTTGAAAGTATGTATTGTTCTAGTCATTTACCTTAATTTTATACTATCAATATAATGTTTGAAGGTACAAAAAGTAGGATAAGAATAGCTCAGCAGGAATGTTCACGTCGTGGAGAACTTGTTGTTTGATCTCACTAATATCGAGCATCTTTATGATTCAAAACTATTATTGCGAAGTCGCTTTGTTGGGGATCACAGTAAAGTTAAGCAAGACGGGAACATAAGGAAAGACATGTCAAAATCCCCTATTTTTGTATGGAACAGGCCAAGCAACAACTGGAGCGCGCTATTTTGAATGATACATCTTTTCTTGGTGTAAATTCATCCAGTAAACAATATTTGTTTCAAACAACACCCTGTGTCTTTCTATGATATTTACATTTCATTTGTGCTCTATAATTGGAGCAGCTTCGTTCCTGGTATATTAGATATCGTTATGATCATTCTGTATGTTTTCCGATCGTAGTCCATCAATGTCATGGATTATTCACTGCTGATTGGAGTTGATAAAGAGAAGCGTGTGTTGGTTCTTTGCATAATTGACTTCTTCCAAGCGAAAGAAAATTGAGAACTTGCGCAAGAGATTAGGTATTCTCAGCGATAGAAGTAATGTGCCTACTACCATCATTCCACCTGAGGATTATAAAAAGAGGATAAGAACAGCTTTGAGGTGTTATTTTCACTCGAAAATAGACTCTGATCCATACTTGGGTTTCACAGAGGGGTCTACATCGCCCTGACGAAGATGTATCTTAAGGTATAGCCTATATATATTTAATGCATGCATAGCATAATGGCACATCATAGTATCATATTGTTGAAAATTTGTCAATTTGACCAAGAATTTGAGCAAATTTTAATCATTGAATTGAAACAAAATTGGACGCATTGGAATCTACACTTCGTCTAGATTATCATAGTACATTGATCTTCTCATCGTACACTTCGTTGTTGTATTACAATAATCTACACGAAGTGCAGATCCCAACGCGCCAATTTTTTTTTTCAATCCAACAATTAAAACATGCTCAAATTTATGATCAAATTGACCAATTTCCATCAGAACCATACCCTGATGTGCCATTATGCTATACATGTATTAAATATATATGGACTATATCTTAAGATACATCTTCATTAGGATGACGATGTAGACCCCTCTGTGAAGCCCGAGTAAGGATCATAGTCTATTTCCAAGTGAAAATAACACCTCAAAGCTGTTCTTAACCTTTTCTTATAATCCTCGGGTGGAATGATGTAGGATGTACATTACTTTTACCGCCGAGAATGCCTAATCTCTTGAGTAAGCTCTTAATTTTCTTTCGCTCGGAGGAAGTCAATAATGTCAAGAACCAACACACGCTTCTCTTCATCAACTCCAACCAATAGTGAATAATCCATGGCGTTGATGGACTACGATCGAAAAACATACAGAATGATCATAACGATATCTAATATTCCAGGAACGAAGCTGCTCCATTTATAGAGCACAAATGAAATGTAAACACCATAAAAAGGCAAAGGGTGTTGCTTGAAACAAATATTATTGACTGGATGAACTTGGAGCAAGAAAAGATGTATCATTCAAAATAACACGCTTAAGTAGTTGCTTGGCCTGTTTCCATACAAAAATAAGGGATATTGACATATCTTTCCTCATGTTCTCGTCTTTCTTAACTTTATTTTGAACCCCAACAAAACGACTTCGCAATTATTCTTTCATATCATAAAGATACTCGATATTAATGGGAAAGAACAGTAAGTTCTCCACGACGAGAACATTCCTGATGAGCGATTCTTATCCTCCTTTTTGCACCTTCAAACATATATTGATAGAATAAAGTTAAAGGTAAATGACTAGAACAATACATGACACAACAACAAATTAAAATAAAATAAATGAAGCAGAATGAATGAATGAATGCAAATACACTTAATTCAACTTGATAGCAGCCTTGTATTAATTTACATTCCTATTTCTTTCTCAAAGGACTGTACACTTACAGGCTTCATGACAAAGCAAAAAAAGGAACACAAACTCGATCAAGAATGCATGCTAGAGTTTAATTTTTCATGATATTCTCAAAATACTCCTATCTTTTCTAAAAATTATGAGATTTATTTAATAAATGAGAGAAAAGTGAGTTAAAGATTACTACAACAATAGCAGCAACAAAATTAGTTTATTGTTTTATACTACAGAGAAGAAAATACTTCATTTTTTTGTCAAGCTTGGTCGATATAGAAAGTATCTTTTGTAATCTTCTAAATTTCTCAAGGACGAGTTTTAAAGGATTAGACACCAGAATGTCTTGGTTATACATTTATTGACTAAAATAATCTTTGATCTACAAGTAAAAGTCATATTCTTCAACTCAGAGATGACTTTTATTAATAGGATATCTTTTTTAAATTAGTTGAATTGAGGTTTTTTTTTTCAAATAAGCAGTACTCAAATTAATTAATCAAATACTAAAAATATTGGATGCTCACCCGATAAATTCCCAACATTTTTCTCAAACATGTTTAGGATCCTGTACCCATAACGTCGGTGAAGTATTTGAAATACTTTGGTGCGAAACCCCTGAAGTTTTCTAGTTCTTTGCGAAAAAAACCACTTTTGCCTCCCTCCGCTGTCCACTTATTAATGCATTTCATGGATTGTATAAAGCTTATTTCTAATAGACCACATACTTCTCTCAATTTAAGTTTTTTGCATTGAGAGAAATAACAATGTACCTAATATCTGACCACGCCAACTTCAAGGTGGAACCAATGCTAG
This sequence comes from Drosera spatulata, assembly GCA_035668315.1. Classification (NCBI taxonomy): domain Eukaryota; kingdom Viridiplantae; phylum Streptophyta; class Magnoliopsida; order Caryophyllales; family Droseraceae; genus Drosera; species Drosera spatulata. The sequence goes on from JAOVYX010019054.1 coordinate 10,754, forward strand.
AAAAAGCATTGGTTTCCGACTTATCATCCTCAGTGGCGGGAGAATAGGCAATAATACTAATGTCCTTATCATCGTCAATCAAACTCCTAGTGTCATCCTTATATAATGACACCATGTCATTTAATTTATATATAATCAAACATTATATAAGACAAAGAAACATGAAATTCATATAAAGGCAAACTACCTGACATGAAAAATCCAACAAAAGTTTCGGAAAATCAATAGAATAAGAACTGATGATTTCGGGACGAAAGGATTCCATCATCCAACCAGAACTACAAAACGTACCAGGGTAGTTGTGAGGTAGCAATGTGTTTTGAAAGGTCAAAAGAATACAGAGCCCTAAATTGAGACATGATATATAGACAAAAACAAAACAAACAACCAGACAAAATACCTTTAGTAAAGAAAATAAGGAACAGACAAAGAAAAAGATTCTCCAAATATCATAATACAAGACAAATATAAATCAAACTAAAGTCTTTCGATCCCATATAAATTACGGCATATTATTATATTAAAAGATCACACATAAATTATGACATTTATATTGTTTAATAATAAAGGTTCAAAGGTTCAACCTATCTCTACTCTATATCATACCTCTTCACAGTTTTCTCTCTTTATCTTCTCATGAATTCTCACTCATACTTAAATAATTTCATATCAACCCATCTTTTTCTTGTATCTTTTTTCTCTATATCGACTCATAGCTTCTATGTATCCTTAATAAGGGCACCACTGGAAAAAAAAAAAAAAAAACCAAAGTCAACACATATGTTATAAAGCGTGTAAGCCAATGAATCACAATTAATATGGGGGGATGAAATACTATCCAAGTCAGGAAAAGTTATCTCATGGCCAAATTCTAATTATCATCATAATAAAAGCATACCAATAGAGTATGATGCAATCTCTGTAGAGACTGGCCACACGAGACTCTCGCATCCGCCTCACTTTCAAAGAAGTCGAGCTCAAGATAATTCTCGAATGGTAATGCCCATATAGTGTCAGACATGATCTCCCGTCGATCAATTGGAGGAGTATCGTCATTATTAACACATCGAAGACACTCATACCATGTACAGATCTTCTTGTTGGACATCTCAACGGAGACAGAGAGGCATGCCGCACGATGGACATTTAAGTGAACATGGGCAAGGGGAGACTCTTGAAAGCAACGACAGTTGTACTTCTGCAAGAAGATTAAGAAGAAAAAACTTCAATAATCATACAATTAAGCTTGTAAACAAAGTCCATAATATTGATGACTAGAAATGTTAATTGAGCCCAACAAGCCAAGCTCGTGATTGCCCAGGGTCGAGTAATTATATGACCGAGCTTAACTTTTCGTTAAGGTTGTATTTGTAGATGAACTTTTGTCTTGGGTAGTACTCCCTCGTCCCAAATAACAAGGAAACAGTACTAGAACGGAATGAAGGAGAGCTTTTATCGAGTCCAAAACAAGCTGAGCTTCTATCGAACATGAGTTGAGCCTCAAACTCTAACGCTAGTGACAATTACAATTGCAAACCAAATTTAAGTCAATTGGTAATTGGTTAAAACCTTTCGATCATTCAGCATGTTTGAACTCCATTTAGGCTGTTCTATAAATAAACAAGTCTTCACTCAAGCTCCAATTCATTTAAATGCTTGGCTTCAGTGCTAAACAAAGATGCTATGTCATCCATAAGCTAGTTAGGCTTGTCTTGTGGTCTGCTCATTTTGTTCTCAATTTCAGCTCGTTATTAAATATAAGACTAGAATATTTGAAAAGAATCAAAGATCTAAGAAGAATTTATTTCTAGTACTTTTGAAATTAGATCTTCTACTAGTAGTTGAGCTTATTAATCCAAGCATTTATCGAACTTCAGTTGAGCTCGAGTTCAAATTGTTTCGAACACGGATATGCTCAAGTTTGGAATTTACCTAAATAAGCTCTGCATCATGTTCAACTTGTTTACTAATTGAACAAGCTCTAACAAGATTTAACCAAGCTCATTTCAAGCTTATAACTACTCTATGGACAACATTTAGGTAGATTGAACTTACAGTGAGAAGTTAAAAAGTATTTTACCCGATCAAGAAACCTGTCTAATAACACTTGCCAAAACGGTTTCTTAAAGCTTCCATGCAAACATCTTTGGATTACAGAATTTTGACACAAAATATGGCCTGAGTTTGGATTTGTAGACAAATTCTTCTTTGCTTCTCAACATGTTTTCTGCCTCCATGGCCTGTAAAACAAACAAACAAAAAAAGGAAAAAAGGAAAACAGAAAAAAAAAAAGAAAAAAAGAAGGAAAGTAAGCATTACATGTCATAATACCAATTACTATAGCTTAGGGAATTACGAGAAAACATTATATGCCACAAAATGCAGTTTAACCTTACCCTAGTGGTTTCCTTATGATGTTTGGGAGAGCGACCGATTGCCACAATTAGGGATAATCTTGCACTGCCTGCAACATATTGAACGTACATCATCTAATTAGAGTGAGTTTATGTAGTCAGACAGTAAGACGGTGTCTACTTATATAGGTTAAAGACAACTGACGCTGTAGTTTAAATAGTCACACTTGAAATTTGACCAGCATGCTAAACAAAACCCTATTGATAATTCCCCTAGCTATGGAGATCACAACTGAGTCCAAATCAGTCATACGAAGAGACTACCGGTTTGGGCAAGTGAGCCTTTCCCAGATTTCACCAACCAATAAAAATCAACAAAACAGCAGAACCAACATTAGACATCATTACCCGACATCGAAGTCGATGTCACCTTCCAGGAGGACTAGGATACAGGATTCTCATTTTTCTAACATGAGCCATGAGTGAACTCGTGACTGTTTTCAAGTGATTGTCCACATAATGAGACTTAAGTCCACTAGAATGACTTCGCCTTCACCTCCAAACCAAAAGTTATGACTGACTAGCTGGTGTTTGATACAACTTTAATGGAATACTTCTACTAGTTCAATGTTCTGTAGAATTCAACTATCAAATATTCATGCAATGCAAGATCAAGATACAGGCCCGTTTGAATCTCTCGTCACATTTGAAATAGGAAACAAAAATCGAAACCATTTTTTGAGATATCCTATTTTTCTGCTTCCATTAAATCCGTTAGGAAAAACAAAAATCAATAACTATCATTTCTCTTTCATCATCGAAACGAAAAACGATACCAAACAAGCACTGAAGTTTCATATCATGTACTCCATATTTTTACATCAAACTTATATGCCATGTCACATGTAGCTAAATCCTGAACAATCATCCCCAACCTGCTTCGAATCCAAAATCACACTCAAACAGAATCTGAAGCCCCAAACGGAAACACAACACAATAACCCCAACATAGCAAGACAACACACACCACTCGAAACCAGAACATTATTCATAAATCGTCAACATAAACATCATTCACACGAAATCTACTTCGAAACCAGAGCATTATTCACAAATCGTCAACATAAACATTATTATTCGCACGAAATCTACTTCGAAACCAGAGCATTATTCACAAATAGCCAACATAAACATTATTATTCACATGAAATCTACCTCAAAACCAGAACAATAGTCACAAATCATCAACATAAACATTATTACTCACTAGAAATCTACTTCGAAACCATAAACATATACACCCTCCGTCCAGATAAATTGCGACACATTACTACAAATGGACGTCCCACATAAATTACAACACTTTCATTTTAAACAATTTTAAAATAAAAAAACTCAAATTATCCTTATTTTATATCACGTATCTTCTCTGTTACTTTTTCTCTCTACCCTCATAATTTTTTCCACTTACTCCAACACCACAAACAAAATCAATATATTTCTTAATAATCGTGTCAACTCAACACATCTTAATTTATCTGGGTATCACAAAATCACAAACCCCAAAAAAACCCTAACCACAACCAAACAGAACCGAACATTATGTATTCACACAACATTACCACCGGGGCCGAAACCTTGTGTTGTTGATGGTGTTGCTCCACTCGAATCTGCCGCCGCTAGAATGACGCCCGAAGTGGTCGTTGCTGGTGTGTCTCCCTCTTTTTTCTATAAATGGTAAGAAAGAGATGATCGACTCGAGGATCGATGCAGTGGGGCCCGGAGAGGTTGAGCGGGCCCGCGGGCTTAAAGGAAGACGACCGCGACGGCGACTGAGTGGTCGGCGGCGGCGGCGTGGTCGGTGGTGGTTGTTGGAGTGGTGGAGTGTGGGGTTTGGCTTTTCAGGGGAGATATTGACGTGGGAGGCTCAGCGTGGGACTCAGCCGTATAGAGATTTTGTTGTGGAGAATCTAATAGAATTGACTCTTTTTTACCCTTTTTCAACGTTTCTTTTTTAGCTTGTCTTTTTTGGGACATATCAAAAGCAGAAATTTGGACACGAGATATACTACTACTCAAATTCAAAATTATGTAGCATCTTTTAAAAATGTTGTGTCACTAGCTGCCATCAATTGTAGCACTCCTTTCATCCCATAAAAATTATAATATTATATTATTATTGTATTATTCAACGCGTATTTTGAACTGTTTTGTTATTTGTCTTAATGACTTAAGAAAATTACGTCACTGGTTTAGGATTAAAATACATAACTTAAATTATCATTACTGTTTCATAATAATTTTACGTAAAACGATGTTTGATCCTCCCACAGACGATTCGTGATTTGAATTATTTTATCGTCGACCTAAATCAACGTTGTGGTTTTTATCCAAATGGAGGTAATATAGGTTTCTGACAAAAGAAAAAAATTGACTTCAGTATGAGTGACTCCGACGTCATATCATGCACATGTTAAAGTCACATTAATCATACACTTTTGTATGGTGTTTGTAAATAGAACGTCACTTCTCTCAAAAAAAAAAAAAAAAAAAGAACGTCACGATGTGGATCAGAATCATGAAACTCCAAAAAGATGCGGATCAAAAGACATCACTACATTCTTCTCCTCTTTAGTGTGTCTATTCTCAATACGATTGTCACTCGTATGTTGGTCGTATGATTGGTCATTCAAGCACTCCTCTTTTGAGTTTCCCAATGAAAATTTCATCGTTGCGTCATCCGTCTGCTTTGCATATTCATATCATCCCACGCATTCATTTCACCTATACCTTTACACTTCGGGTATCAACACTCTCCTCACCCGATAAATGGATACATTCCTCGTGGTACTGCAAGCGTAACATAGTCGGACAACTTTTTCTTAAACGGTCATCCTCAGTAACGGATTGAAGAACAGCAATCAGAACACATTCGACATAGAACCAAGTAACCAACATGGAATTTACAACTTTACATTTCGACCTCAACATGACACGAATTCGTACAACTGATGTCGACCCACCAACGAACCTAACCCGACAGAAGACAGTGTCAGACAGAAGCTAATGGTGTGTTTCGGAACTAAACTCCATAGTGTTCAACCTCTTGAAGATCGACTCAACTGACGAGAAGTCAATGTCAAAACCATAACTCTGTCCTCCATATTGCACAAAAAGATATTCTTTGGGAGACTTAGCTCGAGGTAGAATCTCAACCAATTCCGGTAGATGCAAGAGCGGTGGACGAACTTCTTCTTTCGTCATAGAGTAATAAACGTCCGCCACTAGAAGCCAGACCAGATCAGGATCCATAGTAGCAAGGCCTAGCAACGCATTCATAGAAGCATCTCGAAGCCCAGAGACACCGCTGCATGCAATGCCCACAACTAGACCGCTTACCTTCTTGAGCACAGCTTCAAGTGCACAGGCAGTCCTCTTTTCCCGAGATATATCGCCTATCATGTTAAGCATTGCAGCTTGAACCTTCATGCTTGATACCTCAGATATTGAATCTTCATTTGATGCTACTCCGCTCCTGTAAGGAAGCTGTAAGCGGATCTCTCCGTCCCTTGAGTTGGGCCTTCTAGTGAAAGGTGAAGTTGTTAGAAGCTTCCACAAATGAGGTCCATCAACTTTGAAGCGCCGCGAGAAGAAGTCTCCACCGGAGACCCGCACGACATGGCTGATCATAGGTAAGCATCTCAGAACAGTCTACAAGAAAGGGATAGAAAGGAGTCAAGGAAAGCTTCAGACAATTATGCGTATACAAGGGTCAGGGAAGCTTCAGGCCTTCTAGATTAATTCAATTAGCTGCTGATGTGCGATTCACAAATCATAGATAATCTGCTGAATATGACTGCATGAAGGTAGAACCAACTACACAAAAGCCTCAAAAACCAGCTTACACAAGGTAGCAGCATAGGAAGTTCTAGCTTCTCATTGAAAACTAAAGAAATAGATAATCAACTCAAGAGGCACTTTTGAACAAAAAAACTGTTAACGAACTTTTCTTTCTGACAAAAATACAGGGAGGTTATTTCAGGTGCTATTTGACCGGGCTATACAGTAGATAAGATATCGGCTGGGGACTTCACTTCAGTTACAGTAAGTCCAATAAGCTGGTTAAGTCGATGGCCGACAGCCTAACTATAAGCTCATTAAACACTACTTTACTAAGAAACAAGCATGTAACCATTGAACTCGCTTGTAGAAGAAATCTGAATTAAATTATGGAGAGGATGACTATATCCTCAACAACTGGGAAGTGCAACTTTCTCTCTGCTTGAATATTGAAAGGTGAAAGCAGCAGACATACCACAGGATTTCGATTCCGGACAGAAGCGACCAGGAAAGGCCAAATTTTGTTCACAGCTGGAAGCAATCTATTTTCATCAGACCCTTGCTCAGCTGCATCAAGAGTCTCCTTCAGATGAAAAAACGAGCACAATGTTGCGACTTGGTGAACAGCTGCCTTTACTTCTTTTTCATGCTTATATGTGTTTTCCACTTCTGCTAGTGTCACGACAGCATCCTACCAATGACACGAATCATGAATTGTCTAATGGAGATAAACATCAAGACCAAAATGTATCAACCTAGTATACAAAACCAAAAGGTATCACAATAAGGAAGCAAGTGGTAGACGTTTTGAGATGCATGGAGAATGAACTACTAATACTTTATTATCAGAGTGACTATCCTAGCATTTTGGGGCTTAGGATAAGATGAGCCAGAATACATACGATTTCAGGTATATGTAACTAATCGAACCTATAATTTATCCAATTCCAACTATTTTATAATCGAAGGAACAGAATCACAGTTCTTTTTCATTCCCTGTCTTATTTTCCACAACATTAAATTAAAATCTACTAAGACCAATGAAGTTGAATAAGCAAAAATCTCTTTGCAAGCAACGTACCGCTGTTATGTCCAGTGCAATCAAGCATTCTGCTTCTTTCTGCGAAGCAAGCAGTGGTACCACACAGGTTAGGGCTGAGCTCGCTAGAGATGCAACAATATGCCTGTATCTTTTCCTGTCATTCAAATTGAACAGAATATTTTCCCATTCATTGATATCAATTCCTGCATCATCAGAAAGGATAAAATAATGATTATACTCCTAGTAGAATGTCAAAGATGAGAAATGGAGTAGAAATTTGTCAACCAATGGAACACCAATCCTTGTAGGTTCTTAAAATTGAAATAAAATAATGGCTGCGCAGAAGTGAACTTATCCTATCACTGCATGAGTATATATTTTCAAGAAGTCTAGCAAAGCCTGGTAATATTTACCTGACTCTGAAGCAGATATGTTATGTGTTTCATGGGATGCAGAATCGAGTGCAAAATCGATATCAAGTTCCTCGTCCTTTACATGATTTCTCAGATCAACAAGCTTAGCGTCGATTTGTTGTCTGCAACTTTCAGCCTGTGCAGGCAGTAAGGTGGCTTCATGCTTTGCAGCCTTGACAATCTCTGCAACAGCCTAAAGAGCAATATTACTGGAGGAAAGCATAAATGCTACTAGGGGGGAATGAGCTGGTACACATAGAAGAACAATCGACAAGAAAATTAGGAAACCCACTTAATCGGTATACTACATAGATCACCTTATATCAATCTATTTGGTTGTGAAGAAATCGTCCAAAGTAAAAGCACTGCATCTTTTAATCACCTGATACAAACTCCATATTCTTTCAAGGAAACACTAGGAGTGAACTTTTACAGAAATGCACAATCTCCCAAATTATTCACCATAGTTTGGGCTCTCTGACAAGCGCTACCCTTGAAATGTTTGTTCAAATTCAAATTATAACTGCTCGACTCGATGAAGCAACTCTTGTCATTTTCTGGTACTCAACAACCCAGCTCGAAATCCATCAGTGTAGCTGGCTTGAGAGCAGTGGTAATACATTTACATTAAGGGAATCTATATTGCCAAGGCAACTTGTGAGAGAGGAGTATTTTATCACAAGAAAAGTTTGCAAGTGTATTGG